>PVHP010027683.1:0-23671 GCA_004024765.1 Zapus hudsonius
TGCAATATGGCAAACCTCACAGTTATAACTTTGAATGTAAATGGACTCAACTCTCCTATGAAAAGAAACAGGATAGCAGGTTGGATCAGGAAAATGGACCCTTCCATCTGTTGCCTACAAGAAACACACCTTATTGCTAAAGAAAGTAACCTACTATGAATAAAAGGGTGGAAAACAATTTTTCAGGCATGTGAGAAAAATAAAAAAGCAGGTGTGGCTACTCTAATATCTGACAAAATAGACTTTTAGCCAACAGCAATAAAAAAAGGATGATGATGGCCACTTCCTACTCATCAAGGGAACAATACAGCAAGAAGACATCACTATACTAAATACGTATGCACCAAATGCAAGGGCCCCTCAGTTCATTAGGCATAAATTACTCAAAAGCAAAGCAGATGTAGATGCCAACACCATCATAGTAGGAGACTTTAACACTCCACTGTTATCCCTAGACAGATCGTACAAACAACAGACAAGCAGGAAAATTAAGCTGCTAAATGGCACCATTGACAAACTAGGGATAACAGACATCTACAGAACATTTCACCCCAAGGACACAGATTACACATTCTTCTCAGCGGCACATGGAACTTTTTCCAAAATTGACCATATTCTAGGTCATAAATCATCCCTCAGCAAATTCAGAAAGATCAATGTAATCCCCTGCATCATATCAGACCACAACGCATTAAAGCTAGAAATTAACAATGGGAGAGGATCCAAAAATTTCAATAGATATTGGCAACTGAACAACTCGCTCCTGGACAATGAATGGGTCAAACAAGAAATCAGACAGGAAATCCAGAACTTCCTAGAAACAAATGATAATGAGGATACATCCTTTCAGAACTTGTGGGACACAATGAAGGCAGTTCTAAGGGGGAAATTCATTGCACTAAATGCCTTCATAGCAAAGACAGAGAGGTCTCAAATCAACCAACTATCCCTTCAGAACCTGGTAAGATCGCTCAGTGGTTAAGGCACTTGCCTGCAAAGCCCAACTACCTGGGCTCAATTCCCCAGGACCCATGTAAAGCCAGATACATAGTGACACATGCACTTGGAATTTTTTTTGCAATGGTTGGAGGCCCTGGCATGCCCATTCTCTCCTCTTCAATGGATATACACTTTATCAGTATGTCTCTGCCTAATCTACTTCCTTTGGGTAAAGTTCCAAGTTTCAAAAAGGGAGTAAAGTGATATTTATGAATTAGTGACTTTCACCATAAGTAGTTATAACAAGATCTTTTCTCTGCACTTATGTGTGCAAAGTCTTTTTCTTCCTCTTCGATCCTTCATAGCCTTTGCTTTGCTCAAAGCAGCTTATATAGGTTCCAAAGATAAGTTCTTTGAAATGGGGGGAAAAACCAAACTCTGCATTAACCACTCATTGTTTACAAGGAAATACCAATTATTCAGATCAAGTTTGGGAAAAAAAGTTTGCTTGTTCTAATGTTAAAAATAAAGCATTTATGTTATCACATTGGTTCTAGGGGTAGCCTAGACACTTTACTCAACTTTCAATCTGTTTTGGAAATATATTGTTATCTACATTCAGTTTTCTCCCAAAGTCAATGATCAAAGATTGGTCCTGTTTAGTGGGTGGGAAGAAGTAAAATAAAACATGCAAATATTTGTTTGCTGCATCTTGTGTTATATGTTTCTTTAATGATATTTTTTTTCATAGTAAAGGGATAGATTGACTGATGGATAAATTTAGTGAAACATAAACTCACTCCCACTTCTTTAAATCAGAAAGATAAGGCAGAGAGGGAGCATCTTCAAAAAGGGAGTTGCCTATAATTTATTGAAAATGTTTTTGGTAAGCACTTGCATGTACTGTATTTGTTAATATTCACAGGAATTCTCAAGAGCTAGCAAAGTCAATATATTTAGAATATAAACATGTTGCTTAGTTTTTAATCTTTTCCCTATCGATGAATATTTCAATATTCTCCAAATTTTATCATTACAAACTAGACATTTTATATTACACACTTCCTTCCCTCCTCCTTCCTTTAGCTCTTACATTCTTTCTGCCACTTCTTCCACAATGGTCCCTGAACGTTAGAGGATATAATAGAGATGTCTCTCTTAGTGCTGAACAGTCTACTTTCACTTCTCAGAACTTTGGTGAGTTTTGAGTCATCCTAGTGGTCACCACTACCTGAAAAGAGAAGCTTCTCTAACCAAAAGTGGGATTAGCATTAATATATAGGCATAAACATAAGTCTGTAGAGAACAGTTGGGTGGGTATAATATATCATCCATTTAGCCAGAGAAGAGAAGCCATAGGCTTTTCATTAGGTTTTCAGTAACAGGGCTGGAATTTTCTCCAGTAGAAAGGGACTCAAATCCAATCAGAGAGCAATTGGCTTTCTACATAATAGTGGCACCAATTAGTACATTTAGCTTTCTCATAAAGTTTGCAGGGTCCACTGCTGATTAACATTGTTGATGTCTCTTCTCCCCCAACAGGCTGTGTGCTACACAGCTCCTTTCAGCATCCTAGCAGCTAGTCAACAGGGAGGAGGTTGCCAGCTCAGTTCTAACTTGATTTCTCAGTGACCTCCAGTCCAAGCTTGAAGTGTCTTCTGCAATAGGGTCTTACCATCTTGTTTTGGCTGACAACCAAGAGCCTTGGCAATAGCCTGTGATATTTTGATATTTCAGGGGCCTACCTGGCCAACAGCTCACTGGAAGGTATCCCCATCCTGACATTGAAAATTTTCTAACAATCTATGGCTTCTGGGCACAACATTATCCACCTCCACAAGATACTTCGGCCCAAACTTTCTCTTTTTTTTAACATATATATTATTATCTAGCAATGATTTAGGCTTCTATGTAGCATATTCATGAATCTTAAATTTTGATTAGCTCTCTTTCCACCCTCTCCCTCATTCATCCCCTCCTCTTAGATAATTTCCATTCAGTATGTCAATATAGAACTTAACCTCAGGAGCCAGACTGCCTAGGTCTGGATTCTAGTTGCGCAATTTTATTTGATAAATAAGCTTGGTACATTAACTGATCATCCCTAAACTTCAATCAGTTCTGTGAAATGAGAACAATAATACCTCAGGAATCTTGGGGATCAAATGAAGTAACAAAGGTATTTGTGCAACATGAGAAGACTCAAAGAACTCAAGTCAGGGAGATCTGCAACATGAAAGAGTCCAGGAAAAGCCATGACACCAAGTGTTTGGCAGTGCACATTGGAGATCCGGGAGGTGAAACTGCCTGCGTGTGGATCACTGAGACCAAGGGAGGGTTTCCACCCAAAGACATAACTCTCCATGGAAAGGGGACTCTGACAAGAGGAACGGCATTGTCATTCACCAAGCATGGGGGATATTGAAAGTCATCGCCATTCTGGATAAAAGACCAAGCTTCTTTCCAGTTGACAAATCATACAGTATTCACATGGAAACTGACTAGTTTCAGAAGCAGTGATTCTAGCAGCACACAAAGCAAACTCAGCCTGCTTCCAAATAGCAGCAAAGTACACATGGCAGGATAATGAACTGCACCCAGCAGAAACTCAAGTCTTCAAGAACAGTTACACCGAGTCCAGTCTTGATCAATAATAAGTTTTATTCCCAACAAAAGGCTATGAGCACCCACAGCATGCCTTTGCATGAGCACACCTGCACTCATACTCTGTTTTTCCTAAACAGAGAGGCATCGCATCACTTCTGCTTTTGATGTGGACATCCTGTGAGCACCATTCTGGCCAACCCAGTGTTCCTGTACAGCAAGTGCTGCTGGGCTTTCTGTTTGTATGATGCAGGTGAAAAAACATTCCGAAGGTCCTTCCAAAGCCTGTTCAGTCCTCTTTGTCCACATTAGTGAAGGTGTGATCAGACTGGACCACATAGTGGAAGCAACAAGAGAAGTTACTATTTCTGAAGGCATATCCAACTGTAGGCAAAGGAGGGCATATATCTATAAAAATGGAAATTGCCAGAAGAAACTATTATATTTGAAGAAAACACATTTCCCACTTCTCCCATCCTATTTAATTCACATCTCTTCTGTTGAAAGTCTCCCTGGCTTCCATCCACTTGATTTTAAAATTTAGTGACAAAAAAATTAAGACCTCAAAAATCCCTCATTGGAAACTACCTGATTCATTTAGACATAAATAGTTTCTGTGGAAGATAATATTGAAATAGGGGCTGGAGAGATTGCCCAGTGGTTAAAGGCACTTGCTAGCAAAGGCCTGAAAGCTTGGGTTTGATTCCCTTTACCGATGTAAAAGCCAGATGCACTAAGTAGTGCACTTATCTGTAGTTTGCTTACAGTGACAGGAGACCCTGT
Organism: Zapus hudsonius; assembly: GCA_004024765.1. NCBI lineage: Eukaryota > Metazoa > Chordata > Mammalia > Rodentia > Dipodidae > Zapus > Zapus hudsonius. The sequence goes on from PVHP010027683.1 coordinate 4,327, forward strand.
TATGCCTATTTCTCTCTTTCTCTCTCAAATAACTAAATATTTTTTAAAAATATCTTTGCTCTATTCCTTTTTTGAGAGGGTGTTTGAGGTCTCACTCTAGCCCAGACTAACCTAGAACTCTATAGTTCCAGGCTGGCCTCCAACTCATAGTGATCTTCCTAACTCAGCTTCCCCAGTGCTGGAATTACAGGTGCGCACCATATGCCAGGTGTCTTTGTCCTATCCTTAATCCCCTCTTTGCCCAGCCACACTCTCCCACTGTGTCTCAGTATCTTTAAGCACACTGATGTCTAGGGAAAACCTGACTCTGTTAAGTGATATCAGTGTTAGTGGGCAAGTCAGTCAACCCATCCTTGTCTTCATTTCTTCTTCCCTAAAGTGGGGATAATATATATTAGCAAGTCACAGAGTGGTTGTAGAGGGATAAACAGGGTAAATGTTGCAAAGGAAAATAACACAGAAGCATTCTTTGTTAACTATTAGTAATGCTGGTCTTTTTATTAATCATTGTTGTAGACAGTTTCAGGTTGCTGGGATGAGCATCCAAACCAGACACAACTTGGGGAGAAAGAGGCTTATCTCAAGTTTACAGATCCAGGGGAAGTTTCATCTGTGATAGAAAAAGATGGCTCCTGATAATAAATCCAAGCAGAGAGAACAACTACCATAACTGGAGTAAACAGACCATTGGCATGAAACATAGTCTGCAGCCATGAATAGGCTGGATACAGTTCCTACTGGGAGAGAACAGCAAACCAAAAAGGAGCAATTGTGCAATGAAGGAGCCTGGGCCTGGGGGAGACAATCAACAGCTATTAAATTAGGTCAAATATTCCACTCAGTGAGGGGGAACCCTTGATTGGAAATGGGGATTTAGGGCAATATGCACCGGAACCCATACTCTTGGGCTCCCAAGAAAAGATGCACTATGCGAACATCTGACATGGAGACTACTAAAAATAGAAACTAGGTAATCCAGAATGGTGTATATTTGTTAACCTATACTGTTCTCACTCTCCAATGGAGATTGTGTTTGTGTTTTTCAGGATATAGCGACTGAGCTGTGGCCCATATAACCCTACCACCCGACAGCAGGCAAAAAGATGAGATCATGGCAAGAGATGAGCCACCACAGTCATATTGTGGAGGATCCATATGGAACCCTGCAGAGAAGGACGGGATAAACAAGGGACCCATAGCCACAGCCATTCAACCAACTCAGGATAAGCCAAATGTGTTTGTGTTTTTCAGGATGCAACAAGAGAGCTGTGGCCCATCTAACCCTACCAACCAACCGTAGGCCGATGGCTGAGATCCTGGCAAGAGAGGAGCCACCACAGTCATATCAGGGAGGATCCATAGGGAACCCAGAAGACAATGACAGATGAGCAAGGGACCTGTAACCACAGCCATTCAATCAACACAGGATAGGCCAATGAGACAGAAACCAAGGATTTTTGACACAAGGACCCTGTTGCAGTCAGCTTTCTTGTTGCTGCGCAGGAAGAACCCAAGCAAAAACGGCTTGTGGAGGAATGGGTTTATTTGGCTTATGGACTCGAGGGGAGACTCCATTCTGGCAGGGAAAACGATGGCATGAGCAGAGGGCTGGACATCACCTCTGCCACAGCACTGCACCTCAAACAACGGCAGGAAGGTGTGCCAAATACTGGCAAGGGGAAGCTGGCTTTTAACCCCCATAAGCCTGCCCCAACAACACAGCTTCATCGAGGTTGTAAAACCCAAACTGCCATCATCTGAGGATCAATCTATCAGAACACATTCAATTGTTTGTGGGGGACACCTGTATCAAACCATGACAGACACCAAAGCTCGCAACATTAAAGTAGCCTTAATACTCACCCACCACGACTCAGGGAACTGAGCGGAAGAGGGGGCGGAAAGATGGTGAGAGCCTTGGTGGGGGAGACTGTCCGGAGGCATGGCACCCATCAGTAACAACTGACTTGGGCCAGGAAGACCGGGCTGAGTACTAAGATATCCAGGATCCCTTGCCACAAGGACTAATACAGACAGCCCACGGAGGAGGATATCCAACTGATCAGGGATGGGGAGGAGGGGAATTGGGGAATTCGGGATAACAACGCATTGTTTGCCCACTAAATAATGTAACTCATTATGGACAATAAATATATATTAAAAAAACTACCATCACCCAGAAACACCAAAATGCAGCAAGCACAAATAGCAGCAAGCAGCTAGAACACTGCCAGAGCTTAGAAAGATCTGCATACCTTTGGACTGGGATTCTGATCAACCCCAGTGACACTTCCTAAAGTCAGGTGGCTGAAGATACAAGCCAGTAGCTTAATAAAACACATGAGTCTATGAGGACATACATTCACACTACCACAGCCATCTTTACGGCAGTACAGCCATCCCTCCATATCTTACACACACACACACACACACACACACACACACGGGTCTAGAGGTCCTTCACCCCCAACCTGAGAGTATAGGCTTATACTTCTTTGGGAGCCCATGAGACTGAAACCCTATGGGTCAATCCATGGTCATGACTGAGCACCTTCCCTGTAGCAGATGCTGGGCTAGTTACTGAGCACTGGAGCATCATGGATAAGAAACCACCCAAAGAACATAGATTTCAGAGGGTAATGTAGATGATTCCTCCCTTGGCAACCGCAGGGAAATTAACGCCTTCACACAAAGCAGCATGCAGTGTGGGGCCCAGCAATAACACCACCAGGGGAAGAAAAGAGGAGACTTAGGAAGGTATTTTTTGTGCAGGAAAATTGGCAGGATGTAGAGGTGTTGCAAGAAGTACTAACTTTAACAAGGAACAAAAATATGGGAAACCAGGGGTATGGGCTACTTCTGGGCATTCAGTGTACTGAATTCAGGAAATGGAGGTTGGACGCAAGGTAGAAAGCAGTACAAGATGAGGCAGTTCTTGCAAAGGGTTCCTTCTTTCTGTCAGGCCAAGAACAGGATGGATTCTCATGGAAGTTCTTTGTGGCTCCTCTTCCACTGTGAACACTCTCTAGATCTCTGAAGCCAAAAGCAGCAAGATATTACTTTGCTTTCACAAGCAAATAACAAAGAGAACAAAAAATATGACAAGTGCAGAATCTTAATATAGTGTTTTTGTTCAAATCAGCTACAGCTAGTCCTTTCTCCCCCACTTTCCTAGTAACCCTGTATCCAGGAGAAGAGGCACAGATGTCCTCAAAACAAATCCCATAGTCCACCCCCTACAGCCATACTCAGATGTGAATTATTTTTCATTTGGTATGAAGTCATTTTTGAAGCGCCTGCTTTTCATTAGGAAAGTAATATGAGAATCCCTCTGGGGGATGCACGTGAGGCAAAAGCAAAAAGGCCTTTTTCCTTATGACTCTGGATTGTTCTTTCCTGGCTTTCCCCCTTAGCCTGTGTGGAGCCGAGTGTTATGTTTTGTTAAAAGTCACAACTAAACCTTAAGTTTTTGTTGTTGCTTTGTTTTGTTTGTTCTGATCATATTTTTTTTCATATTTTCAAATGGGTATATTTAAGAGACACTGGCTTTCTCCACAAGATTCTCTGTCACAGGCTGAATGTGTCCCAGGTGCATGTAGCTCTGAAGCATTCTGGGCACACATGGTTCTCATTACACCCTCCCCAAGGGCTGTGAAAACATTTGCTTGCACCTCCCCCAAACATCCACAACTGTGAATTGGAAAATACCGACTGGAAAAACACTATTGGAAAAGCAACTACCAGAGATGCCTGCACAGGCTCCACCCAGCTTCACTGCTCCCTGAGCTGGACCTGAAAGTCACCTCTTACCTTAGTTTATTCACAGCCCTGCCCTCCCTACATTTTCTGATTCCAAGATGCCCACATCATTATTCCATTTGGAATTTCATTCATGCATGGACTCATACAATTGTGATGAATTTCTTTGCTTTGAAAAACTTCAGCTAAAGAACTGTTCATAGGAGAAAATGAACAGAATTACTAAAAGAGAGTGGCTTGAAGAATGAGTAAGGGGCCAAGAGGAAAGACCATTTATTTGTAAAAGAATGTTTTGGGGGTAACTTTGGGCAAGGTAGTCTGCCTCTTGGTGCCTCAGTTTCCTCATTTGGAAAACTAAGGCTTAAACCAGTTAGTTGATCCCTTGGCTATCTCCACCATTGAAATACCAAGATTCTACTGTATTGAATATAGATCCTTTATTTTACTAGACAGGCGCTTTAACCAGCTAAGCCACGAAGCCCACATTAGATCCTTTATTTTAGAAAAAAGGTAAAATGATAAACTGAACTACAAATTGAGTAGCAATCCCTTATCCTGGCTGGCAAGATAGATCAGTCTGTAAAGCACTTGTCATGCAAGCAAGGAACTAAGTTCAAATCATAGAACCCAGATAATAGGCATAGTGGTATCAGCTATGTTCTAGCATTCAGGGGAGAGACTGTAGGATTCCCAGTGCAAGCTGGCTAGATAGACTAGCTGAATTGGTGAGCTCCAGGCTCCATGACTTGGTAAATAAGGTGGAGAGCAATTGAGGAAGGCACTTGATGTCACCTCTGATTTCTACATACATGTCACCACACAGTTGTGCACCCACACCTATATAAACATGCCTACAAATATGTAGACCACACACATAGACATGGAAAAGAAAAATCCTGGATCCAAAATGCTTGGGACTAGAAAGAAGTATTGCAAAGTTCATATTTTTCCAAGACATTGGAATATTGGCATTGTAGCTGAGCATACCTAATCTAAAATTCTGAAATCCAAAATGTTCCAAACTACAAAATTGTGGGAGGGTCATCTTGGTTTTTAAACTTTTCTGGATTTTGAAATACTTCAAATTTCAGATTTTTACATATGCTTAAATTGAACATTCTCTTTCTTGTGAATTTTTCATTGGTTATCCATAAAAATAAATCAGAGTGGGAATACAGAAGAAATTTTATTCATTTATAGTAAATGAGATAAGAATGAAGACTGTGCATCCCTTTTTTGATAATGAAGGAGCATCACAAAAGGCAAAGCTATGCTCATGAGTGACATCACCTCTTTTCTTAATTGGAATTTGAAACCAGGTCCCAGCAGCCAGCAGTAGCAAACATGAAAATTAGAAACAGTGGCATGGTTGTTAGTGATGGAAGGCCTGGGTCAGCTGCCCTGCCACCCAGACCATCTCATGAGAATTTCCAAAGATCCTTATTATGAAGACACTGTGGCAAGTCCTAAGGGAGATCCTTGGTGAGTCCAAGAAGCCCTCAGACTCCTCCTCGGCCAAGCTATCTTCAGAGAAAAGAAGAAAGTAGAGACAAGACTTGACAGAGACATGTCATGATATGAGCTCTATCTTAGTTACTTTCCCTATTGTTGTGACAAGACACCTTAAAAGCAATTTAAGGAAGGAAGGAAGGAAGAGTTTGTGTTGACTTACAATTGAAGAGTTTACAGTCTATCATGGTGGGGAAGGCATGGTGGCAGGAGCATGAAGCAGCTGGTCACATTACCTCCACAGTTAGGAAGCAGAGAGATGAATGCTGTGTGGACCTCAATTTCTCCTCTTTATAAATCGAGGACCATAATCCATGGAATGGTGACCCCCAGATTTAGAATGGAACTTTCCATCAAAATTAAACTTAATCTAAAAACTTCCTCATAGACATGTCCAAATATTTGTTTCCAAGATGATTCTTAATTCTGTCAAGTTGACAACCGAGATTAACCATCACAAAGTCATCACTGAGTTTTTCATTTATTTTTTAAATTTAATAAATATAAAAATCTATTTACAGTGTACAATTTGATGTTTTAATGCATGAATGTATTATGGTATAATTAAATCAAGCTAATTAACATATCATTACTTCACATATTTATTTTATCATTTTTGTAAGGAGAACATTTAAAATCTACTCAGCAATTCCTATGTACATAATACACTAATATCAACAATCACCATCATGTTGTATAACAGGTCCCTGGACCTTACTCCTTCTAACTGAAACATTGCACCTTTTAACCAGTGTGTTCCCAGACCCAACAGTACCCTCATCTCAGCCCAGTCTCTGTAACTACCTTATTACTCTATTTCTGTGAGTTGGGATTTTTACATTCATACAAGTGAAATCCAGTGGTGTTTATCTCCTATGACTACCTTATTTCACTAAGCATCCAAGGCTTACCTTTGTTGTTGCAAATTATAGAATTTCCTGCTTTTTTATTGTCTTGTATTTTAAAACAAGGTTCCTTGTATCCCAGGCAGGTCTTAGAAACCTATGTAGCCAAGGACGACCTTGAACTTCTGATCCTCCTGCCCCTACCCTTGAATGATGGATTTTAGGCATATGTGGTTATGCCTCATTTATGTAATGTTGGCACGAAATCCAGGATGCCATGCGTGAGCAAGCACTCTACCAAATAAGCCATATCCCCAAACCCATTTCTATCTTTTTAGGTTGAATACTATTCTCTGATATCTATTTCCTTGATCTGGTGACGGACGCTTAGAATGCTCTTGGCTCTTATGAATAGTGCTGTCATGAGCTTGGGAGTGCAGGTATGCCTTCAACACACTGATTTCATTTCCACCGAAATATCTGAGTTTAACTCAGGCCTGAAGTAGGCTAATTTTGTGACAGAGGCCAAAGAATATGACAAGGACATAAAATAAGATTAGTGATATATTATTTTCTTCTTTACTAAACATAAGTGATATTGTCAATGAAGACATGGGACCCCTTTACAGATAATTTCCATCAGGTACTTCTAAATGAGGGTAGTAACAAGTTGTTGGTAAAAGCCTCACATTCTGAAGGAAGCCTTTGGCCATGCAGCCTTAGAATCTATATCCACACTAAGTCCTGACAGGCAGACTTATTCCACATACTAACGTCATACCAGCTCTCAGTTATGTAGAGAATCTCCTTCTATCTGCCTTAAAAGATCAGACATGTGTCGCAGTCATCAACTCACCACTGGGATGAATCTCCAAAGCAGACATAGTAATAGGAGGAAAAGATTTATTGAAGCTACAGATTCAGGGGATGCGCCATAATGACAAAAGAGGCTGGCCCCCTTTCATAGGTCCAAGAAGAGAGAAAAACTCATCACTAACACCTTATGCATATACTAAAAAACAGACAGGGAGGGGAAGAGAGAGATTTTCTCCCCCTTTATCTAACCTTAGGGTGGGGTCTTACAACCCTTCCCAGACTTGTTGACTCCCTGAGTCTGGAATTTCCTTCCTGCATTGTCAGGGGCAAAAGCTTTTGGGGCCTTTGGAGACACACCCTGGCTTAATCTCAGGACGGCACCTGACAGCTTGCCACGAGGGGCTTAGCTTAATGAGTTTCAGGAGGTGATCTCGATTGGCTGTTATGCACAGGTTCTTACCATTAGCCCTCTGATTGGCCAGGAAGCTCTATATATTCTGCCTCGTTCCCCGCAATAAAAGGCACACGTTCATCAACCCACAATCGGTGTGTGTGTGTATCTGTATGATCACTGCCCCCACGGGTGGCGGGCAGTGATACTGCATTGTCCTCCCAGGAAGGAGTTTATTTCTAGCTTCCCTGAGCCTTCTTTGCATCCTGCCGCTTACTGAGAGCTGTATTTCTGTGAACAACACCAGAGACACACCCAAGATTACTAAAAAGGTCAAGTTGACAGCAAATCTTAACCAACAAAAATCCACCCCTTGTCAACTTGACATGAAATCATATCTCCTTACATCATACTTAATTTCTAAGTGAAGACAGTAACAAGATCATAATTCTGCCTAACTCCATAGAAGTAGTTATGTACAACTACAAACACATAATCTCCCCCAACACAAGGCAAGATCTCTTAACAGTGAGTTCTGTAAAATAAAAACAAGTTAGAAGCTTTTAACATATAAAGGCACAGAGTAAACCTTCCCAGGTTCTATGAGGCATAACACGGAGAAACTGGATCAATGCACACTCAACAACCATTAGAAAAGCTTCAAAAATATGCAGTTCAAGTCTGATACCACAACCAGTGACTGCTCAATTCAGCCTCTCCTGCTTGACTGAGTAGCTGGGGAAAACGTCTATGCTGAGCCAACAGTGCTCCATGGTAGCCCTTGCACAGTCCTGGTATATAAATAGATCTTTGGGTCTCCATTGCAAATCACAGTCCATCTTCCAGTAGCTTCACTTGCCCATCAGGGACTTCACACCCTGTTCCATCTGAACATCTTTGGGTCTCCATTACAAACCATGGTCCATCTTCCAGTGGCTTCAATGGCCTGCCAGGGACTTCACGCCCTGCTCCATATACCACATCTCAGCAGTCACTCCTGGAACCATGTACACTTCATGACCCACTCCCATGAATGCATTTTTCATGCTTCCAAAAGCAATACCACGTATGTAAGACACAGTCATGTTGTTAATTCAGGGACAAAATAAACCATGAAGACCAGGTTCTTTCCTTTCTCCTATTTCCTTTCAAACAAGTTTGCACAGTCTATCATTCAGTCCTTCCTGGGTGAATACACCTCAGGCATCTCTCCATTGTGTTACTTTAGCATTGCCAATGTGCTGACAATAGCAGCTTCATTAACATAAAGCCAGTTTCTGCTAGTAAGTTAAACTTGTTTTGAGTTTTTTCCAACATTAAACCTTAAAATCCTCAGTTCCATATAATTAGCCAAGCACAACAGTCCTTTACTTAAATTCAATTTTGATCAAACTCTCTGGGCATGGGCAGTAGAACCCATCCACCTCTTACTGCAGTAATACAGTTCCATTAAAGTTCTCTGCAGGCTCTCCTTCCCCTTAGAAAGTTTATAAGCCAAACCTCCAAATGTAATTCTCTCTGTACTTAGCACTTTCAAATTCTCACCAGAATAGTCTATAAAACTTGGCTCACCACTCTGGAAGGCATCTTCAGTTGCAAGTACCAAATCCATGTCCATTCCCTCAGCGCACAAGTTCCAGAAGATCAAAATCCACACACAGTGCACAGTTAAATTCATCTCAGCAATATCACCCCACTCCTGCTACCAAAATTCTGTCATAGTCAGCTACATTAACTTCAATAAATACCTTCTTCCCATAACTGCCTCATATGGCAGTTCATCCCAGTGGAATGTAGCTGACTATGTGTGCTGATATAATATCTCATTTCTGCACTACTCATGACTCCCTTTATCCACAACAGAGCTGGGTCATCCAAGAGATTGTGCAGCCTGATACTCTGAAGAGTTTTACTTTCTGACACTTTGCAAGTTAGCTGACCTCTGGATTATCAAAATTGTGAATGTTGATGGAAGAAAAGAGACCAGATTTTCTACGGACTGGTTCTTGAAACTTTTCTCAGATGAGGCACATGGTCATTTTGATATGAATTAAGAAATGGGGTGTGGGGAAGGGTTAGAATTAAGATAACCCCCAGTAAAAATCTCAATGTACCCAAGTTTAAAGAATATCCGAGCTCTTGTCTATAAAGTTAAAGAATTAAAATCATAGACAACAAGATAGTAAGGGTATAGTGGGAAACTTTATTATTTAAGGAAACATGGGGAGTTACAGAGTTCTCCAGCCACCAGTGTGGGGAGAACATGTGTCAGAGAGTTTAACAGAACTTATATTAATTAGCTAAATAAGCATAAACAGAAAAGATAACAGTGAGCTCCCATCATGAGAAAGAGAGATTCATGAGGGAAAAAGTCTGGGGTAGGGGTAGTCCTTACCTTACTGAGGCCTGGATCAGCAGTCTCTTTACTCCATTGCCACTCGGGGGAAGAGAGGCTGACTTCCTCTGGGGAAGTGAATTTAAGTTCTTCCCAGGTGAGTCAGAGAGACAGCTGATTGGTTCATATTTGACCAATCAGTTTTAGCACCTAGGTTGTAGCTCTAATTCGACACCTACCACTCAAGGGGAGGGGTGTTCCCTGCAGGCACCTGGCCCTGTCACAATTTCAATTCACGTTTCCTCAGTTAAAGCAAGACATGTGACCACTCTTAGTGTCCACTAAAGGGGCCAGTGAATTGATCTATTCCAGCAGGTTCATTGTATCAACAGATATGGACTCAATTTAACTTTACCAGAAGGCAGATTTACCTCAAAGTCAAAAAGAAAAAATAAATTTTCTTTATTTCTGTGACAGTTTCAGGTCAAGCATCAGTACCCAATATCCCATCATGGGTGTCCCTCTGACTCATACCCACTATAAGCCCAGAGAACTGGATTCTAGTCCTTCTTCCACCTCAATGAGGTTTTTGGGCTCTGGAGCTCTCCTCCTGAAAACCGGAAAGTCAGCCTCCCAGGGGTGTCTGCTTCTGCTGGCCCGAGAGCACTGCTTACCCATGACTGAGACCCAGGAGAGACTCCAAAATAACAATGGGGAACTAGAGCTTGCGAAATCAGTTCTGTCTACTGAACAGGCATGCAGAGCAAGGAGGCAGCTCTTAGGAAAACAGGAGTCAATTTGCAGGCCCACAGGAAGCAGTAGGATGGAGTAGGAAAGTTAGCAGAACAAAGAAAGCCTCTGGGATGAAATGTGAGTTGTGTGCCCACGCTACTGAGAATTTAACACTCAGCAATTAACTCACTTTCTTGGCCTTTTGAATACATTCCTTCATGATCCCTGCTTATTTCCAAGAATGCTCTCATCTCAGATTCAGTAGAAATATACAAAATTGAGGCCCAAAGCAGAAAACAGGGACCCTCATGTTTTGTTCTTAACTTTTACTCCCACAACAGCATGGAGACCTCAGAACCAGGAGCACATGACCCCTGTGTCTGGTGTCCATGGGATCTGTGTATGCAAAATTCAAGTTTAAATCTCTATGCCAGCGTTTAATCCCTGGGCGCTGAATCAGGCCCTGGCAGAAAGCAATCTTTCCACTCTCTTGTAAATTTCCATCTCTAAAATCCCTTAAACCAATCAACACTCCCAGCCTCTAGGGTTGTTGGCAAGAGGCCCCGAAGATCGGTGTACAAACCTGGGTGGGACAGTCAGGCCCAAGGTCAGGGCATCCTTAAGGCTCAGCTACTCTGAAACTGCGTCCGAGTCACCTGCCACAAAGGTGAGACCTTGCCACTGTTGTCCTCTTTTGGACTGTGGCAGAGGTTGGCAAAACAGAGGCCCAGGCAGAATTGTGCACAGTCTGTTCTTTGCTGTCCCTTCTGGGCGGGTTCAGTTAAGGATTCTCAGAGACTGTCCCTGGCAGCCTTTGTTTTACAAATGCTAAGTGCACTTGCAATAGGTACCATGAGGGCCACAAAGCTTAAGATATTTATTAGCTTGCTCTTTATGGAAAAATGTTGAGCTACCCTAGGTCTACAGAACTACCTACTAAAGGAAGTTGGATGTCATATTAACATATCAGTAGCTCTGAAAATATTGTCAAGCTGTCCTTCCAATTTACAATAGGAGGCAAGAGCCTAAGGATGGTGGTGGTGTGTGTGTGCATGAAGGTTAATGTGTGTGAATTAAGGACAGAGTCTGGGAAAGAAAGAGCTGAAAAAAATTTTTAACAGATTGCTGCAAAAGGCCTCCTTTAAGGGAGGCCTGTGGAAGTATAAGCAGGAGAATACTGGGCACTGGTGAGCAAGAATGGTGTCGTTATTGTTGGAGCTGGCCAAATGTTTCACATACAACTATTCAATTTCCCCAAAAGCCATAGGAGGTGTTTGAAGATATAAAAGGCAAAGCTTCCTATCTGAGAGACCCCAGCTCCAAAGTAGCTCCCCATGGTGGTTCCATGACTGGGTCTAGAATGCATGTCCTCTGCTTCTGATTCCATTGCTCTTTTCCAGTGGCCTTAAGGCCTGCTTCAAGACATGTCGCATTCTGAACATACACGTGAATGGCTGTGGTCTTTGACAAAGGAATGAATAGCCATATAGCACCTGGTAAGGAACCCAGTCAACACAGTGATAACATTAAGCAAAGAAGGGGTACCAGAGTGAAGCAGGCTCCTGTTCTACAGGTTCCCAACATAATATCCTTGTGGCCTCCACCTGCCTTACTTTGATAAACATTCAGCATTTAAAATTATAAAAACATGTAGAAATACCTACCATGGGCAAGACACCTGATATGTGCTAGGCCTGAGTGTAACATTCATATTGATTCCAACAACTGCAAAGGGCTATTGTATACCATCTTTATAAGAAAGAATTCTCAGATTCAGAAAACAACTTGTTTATAGACACACAGCTTATAGAGAGACTAAAGCCAATACAGATCAGTTCTGATGGACGTCCTGCACATTCACCCATACACCCATACTACCCATACACCAGGGCAAATCAGACACTAATGCAAGGGCCAAGAGAAAAAACAGAGGGAAGGAGAGATGTCACCAGGAAAGGGCTTGAACCTGTATCTTCATAGACAGAGAATCATTCATGGTCATCAGAGAACTCCTCAGCTTATGGGGAACCTTCCACAGAACCCCACATCTTTCTTCTTCTCATCTTCAGTTGCTAACAGTACTGTTTTATTTACTTATTTTTCTATCAGTACTGGTGATCAAACCCAGGGCCTCATGCGTGCTAGACAAGCACATTACCACTGAGATACACTCCCTGCTGACCAGTGGCTTAATCAACATAACCATCTAGTTCCTGTGAGTCATGTTGTCATTAACCAAGCTTTATATTTGATAGGTTTATAAAAATAAAAGTAGCAGAGAAGAGAGATAATAATGCCAAAATCATACAGAAGGAAAGTTAGAAGGTGAACCATATGTCACCTTCCCACACACTTCTTCTGAGTCTCAGATCTTAAAACACCTTCATAAATATTGAGACAAAGAAAGAGACAATTCAGAAAATATATTTTAGGATCCACTAATCCATTAATTTAGAGTCCAAATAATGCACTGAATCTCATAGAGGTGAATTTAAAATTTCTGATAAAACTTCAAACTTTGAGAGATGGAGAAAATAAAAACAGATAGAGAGATAGAATGGGAGAGCCAGGGTCTCCTGCCATTGCAAATGAACTCCTGATGCATGTGTCACTTTTTGCATCTGGCTTTATGTGGGTACTAGGGAATAAAACCTGGGTCATTAGGTGTGATGGTTAAATTTGTCAACTTGATCTAATCCATAATAATCTTGGGTGTGCCTCTGAGCTTGCCTGCAGGAAGGATTGACAAATTCCTTTTGGAGAAGACTTGTGATGGTTAAATTTGTCAATCTGAGCTAATCCATTATAATCCTGGGTAGGCCTTCCAGAAGGAGACTAATATAAGGAAGCTTAAGGGGAAGGAGATGCTCTTCCTTCCTCTCCCGGGCTGCTGGTGCTTGTTCGTGACTTGCCCTCGCATCCTGCTCTCCTACCCTTCCTGGACATCGGAACCCAGATTCCTTGGCCTCACATATTGGACTGAAGAGCAGCCGCTCCCCAGGGATTCATCAGGCCTTCTGAGCTGGATTGGGACTGCCGAGACCTCCATCTACGTGGACTGAACAGCTACTGGTTCTTTACCTGTGGGCCTACAGACTGCTACTATTGGACTGTCGTAAGCTATCCCAATAAATCCCCTTTCATTATAATTCATTCTATCAATTCTGTTTCCTCTAGAGAACCCTGACTAATACATTAGGCTTTGCAGGCAGGAACCTTAACCACTTAGCCATCTCTCCAGACCATAATCTTTGAATTTTTCTTTCACCTATATTAGGTGTATTAGGAGGCATTATGTGTCCCCTAGAGGAAAAGGTCCTTCTCCTGAAAGAAACTGTGAAATAACTCCATCTCCTCTGCTGTCTGTATGTCTGGGGAAGCCATCAGAGTGAGCCCAGCCTTCAGGGGCCCTTCTGACACCAGCTGCAACCCACAAGGATGAAGACAAGGATTCAAAGAAAAAGCAAATGAAGCCTACATCGTTCTGTGCACATTTTCTTTCCTCTCCTGGGCAGGAAGGAATGTCTCAGACACAACAGGACTGGCATGAAGGAAGCCTTTCTTGTGCTTCTCAGCAATGTTTGTCTAAGCATATGCACACCATGGCAGGCGGCTCACATGTCTGAGGCTGCGCATGACCCTCCTCACTATAGACTTACTCCCCTTTGACAATAAAGACCTGCTGTGCCCCATTATCTCTGGCTTTTGTGGTTTAGAGGGTCAGAAACCCTGTACCTGGCAAAAGCCCAGGGAAGGAAGGAAGTAGAAACAAAAACTGTTTTCACAGTGAAGTGACCTGATTACATGTTTAGCAACACCCCATTACTGTCCTATTCAGTGCTGGAGCAAACTCACAAACCCAGCAGAGGCTTCTGGAGTCTTGACTGGCTAGGCAAGAAGTACTCTTTCCTGAGGGAGAGTTATCCAAATGACAGATGCGTCAATTGGCTGGTGACCACAGTTGTAGTGGGGATGGAGAGTTTGGAAGAAGAAAGCCTTCACAGTGGCACTGGGTCCTCTCAGCAGAGCATAAGTGACAGGTATGGATTCTGAACCAGGTGAGTGTATGACCTCAGACATGCCTTTAAGTCTCAGTGACTCAGGGTCCTGCTCTATCAACTAGTGAGTGGGAACATAATCTAACAAAGTGAAGTTTATAAGAGTTCCTTACTCAGTCTTGCCTCTCCACCCCTAGTCACTCCACTGCACCCAGAAGTGGCACCCAGTGCCACTTGAACCCCAAAAGTTTGTCTCATGATTCTGAGAATTTTTTTACAAAAATACTTGGCACTTTCAAATCATTTTGTGCAATTTTTTTTTAAAATTCTAAAATTTATGTTCAGCATATTTGACTTGGGTTAAGCCAAACATCAGAATACAGGGACTTCCCCAATTTTAGCAGGAAGACCTCATTACAGCTAAATCCAGAATTGAGGGTCAACCCCTCTATCCTATCTATTGAGCATCTCTTAGGACCAGGGGCAGCTCCTGCCATATTAATTGCTATATCATGTCAGAAGTTATGACAGGAGTCCAAAGATGTGTGCAGAAGAAAGTAACAGAGTAAAGGAGGAAGGGAGAGAAGGTTATCTTTTATTTTTTAAGTTTAAATAAAATTTTTAACTGGCACATAAAAGAATCAATCTTTTTTTCTGATCAAAAGTGTGAATAGGTCAGCTTATCCATTTATAAGAGAATCACAACTCCTATCATTTCTTCTTTATTGTGAGTGCAGGTGTGTACAGCCAGTGTAATATGTGGTGTATGCACATGTATGTGTAGATGCATGTGCCCCATATGTGTGCATGTGGAGGCCAGAGGAGAACATCCAAGGTTCTTCTCTTATCGTGCAACTGAATACTTCCTTCCTTGAGATGAAGTCTCTCCTTCAACCTGCAGCTGCCTTCTATCAGAGAACCCCAGCAATTCACAGAACTTCCCCCTGTACACTGGGGTTACAGATATGGGTGGCTGCTCCCAGCTTTTTCTGTAGGTTCTGGGAAGTTGAATCACAGTTTCTGGCCCAAGAGACCCTTATGCTTAAGTAGCAAGCATTCTTAACTGCTGAGCCTTCTCTCAAGCCCCAACTCCTCTCATTTCTAAACTACAGAGCAGAAAGAATAAAAGAGATAGATATTTTGAGTCAGAAGTAGCTTTGTGAAATAATGATCCAAGAAACCCTGCTCATCATTCCAAGTGTGAAAATAATGGTCCCCAAGCTACAGATCATGGCCAAGACAACAATCTGGTTTCTATCAGAGACATGGTCCCTAGCTATAAAACTTAACCTGTTGTGTTATATAAGTGATGGAGAAATGCTTAAAGTTAGAACTTCCATTACTACTTAGTAAACCATTGTGATGATCTTGTTTTGCCGAGCTCTAGAAAGCTCAAGGCCTGAAGATTTATCTAGAATTCCTTTTTTATTTTGAACACCACTTCCCTCAGCTTTGTAAAAAATTCAATTTAAGTATGTCACATGTTTTCAATTCCTTTTTAATATATTCAGCTTTATCACTTCCTAAGACATATTCGTCTCAGATTGCTTTTTGAAAACAAAGAAAATATCATATCTATCTACAGATAAAATCATCTATAGGCAAAATCACTGCTAGTTACAGACAGAAAAGCCTCAGTAGAAATCCCCTGGTGGCTGGGAAGCATGAGAACAGTCTGTGCAGCAGGATACACTCTCAGCAGGAGTTTCAAGGTTTTGTCCCCTAGAATCCTGTATGGTCACTCATGCTGCCAAACAGTCATTCTCATATTGAAGATATCAAATGGACAAATAGAAAATCACCCTGACTCTTTCTGAGAACAAACTGCATTTCTGAAAATAAAGTTATCATAGAAGACAATTTTGAGTGTCTGTATTTGTGGATGAGTGTGCCCTAAATTCACAAGAGTGGAGGACAGAGGACACTATCTGGTGTCTTCCTCTATCACAGTTCCATGTGTTTCCGTGAGATATAGTCTCTCAATGAATCTGAAGGTATTCTTTTCTAACAGACTGGCTGACCAGTAATCCCCAGTAATTTCCAGAACTAGGGTTAAAAGCATGTGTGGCCACATCCAATTACTTACATGGGTTCTGAAGAATTTATCTCAGGGAAAATCATGCCTTCATGCTTATATAGCAAGTGATCTTACTACCCAAGCCATCTCTTAAGCCCATAGAAAAAGTTTTGACCAGATGGGGAGTGTCCATTGCCTATCATTCAAGATATCTTTAATATATATTTAGATAGTATTTCACAACTTACAATGGGAATTCAGGTAATATTTCATTTGATCACAATAGATTTCAGAGAATATTACCTTAACTGCACACAAAATGTCCATCATTTATAAAGCATGTTTTGAGTGCACTTGGAGGCAGGACCTAAATGTGAATGAACTCTCAGTTAAAGAATAAGAGAGCTTAATTTTGGTGCTGACATCAAAATTGCTATGCTTGCCTATACCACCCTACATAGAGATCACTCAAGCTGGTCATACTCCCCACCTCATACCTACAGAGACTGCAGAAAAAAGGGCCTGCTTGATTTCCAGTATTCACAGCCCAGAACTGCAGATAGATCACCATCCTACACCCACGTGAATCAAGGCTGGCCAGACCACTCAAAATAGGCTACGTAGGAGCCATGGTTGCTTCATTCTCAGTAGACAAAAAGACTATTTCCAGATGGGCAAACCCCAATACAAAACAACACAAGGAAACAAGGTAAGAAATCCCAGTCAAGAATGCCTAGTCCAACAGTTGAAGCCTCCAGTGAAAACAAAGGAAATTCCAGTAAAACAATTGCACAATATAATTGCAATAAGCATGTTCAACAAAATTTGTAAGGCCATGAACAAATAGGGGAGTGAAATGGAAGAAAATAAAAATAACTTAATAGATGGCTGAGTGAAATGGAAGAGAATCAGAAAGAACTCACTAAACACCTGAAGGAAATGGATGATAATCAACCAAATGAGGGGAAAAAAGAACTCAATGAACAGTAGAATGAACTAGAGCAGGCCATGATCAAGTGCAGAAATGAATTCCAAGAGACAATAAAAAATAATGCCCTACAAATAAAAACAGAATTCAATAAAGAGATGGAGATGTGAAAGAAAAACTTAATGGAAAAAAAATGAAATAACTAACTTAGAAGGTTCTCAAGAAAGTCTCACCAACAGAACAGGTCATGTTCTACGAGGACTTCAGGACAAGGCAGAAGAAATAGGCTGAGAGGCCAGAATCAGTAACAAGTTAAAAAAAAACATAAACAGAATATACAGGAAATATGGAACACCTTAAAAGAGAAAACATTTGAATCATGGGCAGGGGAAGAATTGTAGGCCAAATGCATAGAGAATATCTTTTTTTTGACTTTTTAAAAAAATATATTATTTTATGTATTCATTTCAAGCAGACAGAGAGGGGGGAGAGAGAGGGAGAAAGAGAGAGAGAGAGAGACAGAGAGAGAGAGACAGAGAGAGAGAGAGCACCATGGCCACAACCTTGTGTGTGGCTTATGTGGGCACTGGGGAATTGAACCAGGGGCCTTAGGCACTGGAGGCAAGTGCCTTAACCACTGAGCAATCTCTCCAGCCTGAGAATATCTTCAATAAAATTATTGTAGAAAATTTTCCAAATCTTGTAAGACAGGCCCATCTAGGTTTAAGAGGCACATAGAACACCAAATAGACAAAGCCAGAGAATAAATTCACATTATAGCTAAAACACTAAACACAGAAAACAAAAAGAGAGAACTAAAAGGTGCAAGAGAAAAACAGCTCATCCATCAGAATTACATCTGGCTTTTCAATGGAAACTAAAAGCCAGAAGGGTTTGGAATGGAGTATATCAAATTTTGAAAGACCATGGCTAATAAACCAAACTTCTATAACCAGCAAAATTACTTTTCATAATAGAAGGTGAAAGAAAAATTTGCCATGAAAAAAAACAAAAAACAGCTTTATAAATATATGAGCACTAAGCCATCCTTATGGAGAATACTGAATGGAATTCTTCTTACTGAAGAGAAAAACAAACATACTCAAGAGGCTACTTAAGGGAAGAAACAATAACCAAAATTAGAACAGATGTGAAAGAAAACAAAGAGTAAGAAACTCTACGTAATCTTCTACTTGACAGGGTTTAACTCAAGCCTCTGAATTATAGCTCTGAACATCCATGGACTCAACTTCTCAATCAAAAGATACAGGTTAGCAGGCTGGATCAAAACTTGGATTCCTCCATTTGCTGTCTATAAGAAACCACCACTATAAGGTGAAAGGATAGAAAAAAGACATCCCAAGGAAATGGAACAAGCAAGTATAGCTATACTAATATCTGACAAAATAAGTTTCAGTCAAAATAATAGAAAAGATAAAGGCCACTTTTACTCATTAAGGCAAGAATTCAACAAGAGGATATTACAGATATAAACTTCTATGCACCAAACACAAGTGCACTGGATTTTATAAAGTTTGCTTTATATCTACTAGACATTATTTTTTTAATGTCCATGACAATAATAGTGGGTGACTTTAGTACTCCCCCTATCATCAATAGACAGAACATGTATACAGAGAATAAGAGAACTAAAAAACACCATAGATCAACTGGGCTTAACAGACATCAACAGAATATTCCATTCAAACTCTACAGATTGCACATTCTTTTAAAAAATATTTTTATTTATTTGCAAGCAGAGAGAGACAGACAGAAAGAGAAAGAATGGACATGCCAAGGCCTCTAGCCACCACAAAAGAACTCCAGATACATGTGCCATTTTGTGTTTCTGACTCCATGTGGGCACTGGGAAAATGGACTTGAGTCATTGGGTTTTGTAGGTGAGCACCTTAACTTCTAAGCCTTCTCTCCAGCCCCAGAATTTACATTCTTGTTAGCAGCACATGAAACCTTCTCTAAAAGAGATGATACTCTAGGATAAAAAGCAAATTCAG
>PVHP010027684.1:0-23631 GCA_004024765.1 Zapus hudsonius
ATCATCTATGTTTCAATGAATCCCTAGTATTTTCAGGTGTTAATTCGGCTAATTCACATCCTAGAATATATGTCCAGGTCAGTGGGAGACTTGGCCCATTGATCCTCCACAAGCTATCACGATGATCAGAACCATCATTTTGGATCAGCACAGAGCGCCATGGACCCGAGCTCACACTTTGTCACTCATTTCCACACTATTATTTTGAGCGCGTTCGTACGTGCCATTTATTTATCTGGAATATTTTCCTATTATAATGAGTTTCTCACATTCTTGTTTCCTTTCCTGCACCCAGGCGGTTAGTGATCAGAAAGTCTGCCCGTTTCATCTGTCTCCTGGGAGGAAGCTCTCTCCCCAGTCTATGGGTCCTCTTTCCCTGTGGCGCCTAAAGGGTTAAACGTCAAGTTCAAGGCTCTTACAGGACCCATGGGCTGGGACACACTTCCTCTGGGGAAAGAAAAAGGGAACGGTGCCTCTTGAGGTTAAATAGGCAGATGAATGAGAAAGCTGAGCTTCTTTATTCTAAGGGAGGAATTACATTCCTGAGGCCCTGTTAGAAAAAACGAAGTCTTGTGTTCAGGTTAAATCCAAGCTTGAAATGGGGAAATAAATTCCTTTGCACCAATAAAAAGTCTCTCCTTGTTGCTCAAAGGAAAAGTTTTGAGACCTTCAACAACAGGTCAAAATAACAGTCTGTGTTCTGCACACCATATTCCAACTCAAGCAAAATGTCTTTTGGGGTTTTTTTTTCCTCTTAATTTCAAAGCCTTTTGATTAAAGCCTAGCAGAAGGGCACGGGCGGAGCCGGCTGCCTCAGTCCTTCTGCAGAGGCTTCGGTGGCCGCCGAGCGCTCGATCACTCGATTTCCTTCAAGGCTGGAATGAATCAAACATGACAGATGGTTTTGCAAAAAACCAAAGGGGAAGTTCTTGGAACGCATCCTTCAAAATAAAATTTTGTTTCTTTCTTTCTTTTCCTCTCTCTCTCTCTCTCTCTCTCTCTCTCTCTCTCTCTCTCTCTCTCTCTCTCAGCAGCTGAAATGATTTCCCCCAACAGCTGATGAGTGAAGCGAGCCCGTTCATTTGGAGATGTCTGTTCTTTTGTTTGGTTTCTGTATCTTTCTTTGACAAGACATACACTCTGAGAAGGACAATATGCCCCATGAATGAGCCATAGGATATGTGACTACGCAAGGGCTGTGGAGTGTGCTTTGGATTGTGACAGGATAATAGAACACTTAATAGAAGAGGTCGTGGGGAAATAAAGGGGGAAGTTAATGCATTTTGATGTTTGCTCTTGCTTGGCCCAGAGTTGAGTGATGTCTCTTCACCTTTTGCAAGGGAATTGGCCAGAGGCCAGTCAGTCTCCTGAAGACCGGAGAGCTTGATGGCCCAAAAGGTACCAGGAGCCCGGCATGGTGGGCACGCCTTTAATCCCAGCACTTGGGAGGCAGAGGCAGGAGGACTGTCATGAGTTCAAGGCCACCCTGAGACCACAGAGTGAATTCCAGGCCAGCCTGGGCTAGAGAGAGACCCAACCTTGAAAAACACCAACAACAAGCTAAACACAACATACCAGGAAAGGTTTAGAGGGAGGGGGTTAGGGTGGGAGTGAGGGTGATCCCTGCTGTCCATGTTCGGTGTGGTCTCATTCCCAAGCTACCAAGTGACAGGAGCACAAATAAATATTGGCCGTTGTTCAGTTGTGATAAGCAGAGAGCAGGGAAAGCGAGCTGAGTCCGCGGAGGACCAGGAAAACACTAACGTGCTTCTTTCAAATTCAGACATCATGTCACATCTTGATCCCAGAGCTTGAAACTAGGCCTCAGACCTCCGCGGAAAACCGGCATTGCTTCAAAACCCACTTGGGAGTGCGCAGTGGTCAGAGCGCTCTCTGTGCCTGCAGGAAGCCTGTGTGACCAGCCGGGTGCGGTCACTCACACCCAGGCTTGGGGCAGGAAGCTGTGAGGACACCGAGAATCACTGGGCTTGCTGACCAGAAACAGTGGTGAGCACACAGCTCTGGGTTGAGATCAACAAAAATAGGGGCCACCAGTGTGTGTACCCAGGGTGCACACATCTGTGCGCACGTGCACACGCTACCACGTATACATCACACACTACAACACCCATGTGCCAAAAAATCAGTTTTGTTTAAAGATTTTGTAGGTCTGGGGCGATGACTTTCAGTGGCCAAAGGCACCTGTTGGCAAAGCCTGTGCCTGGGGTTGGATTCCCCAGTATCCATGTAAAGCCGTGCACACAGGCATCTGGGGTTTGCAGTGGCTATTTGTTCTCTCTCTCTCTCTCTCTCTCTCTCTCTCTCTCTCTCTCTCTCTCTCTCTCTCTTCCTCTCTCTCTCTTCCTCCCTCCCTACTTCCCTCCCTCCTTCCTTCCAAATTGTAATGAAGATATTGGAGTGGAGGAGACCTGATATCCCCACGATTGTGCCTTGTAAGTAGAGGCAGGTCTGCATTCTTTCTTGGCTTGCTTCCCTTCGTTGTTAGACGCCCATCTTGGATTGGACTGCTTGGAACTTTAAGGGGTTCACGTGGATCCTGGAAAGGAAACATCTATCCCAGGATCAGGCTCTTCACTCAGACCCCAGAGAACTCATCGAAATGAAAGTAGATCCAATGTGGAGTCCCAGCTCTGCCTGACCACATGCCCCACCAAGAAGACGGGACAGTCGAGTCAGTGAAATGAGCCAGTCATGGGAGGACAGATGTCACCTAACACCGTTTAGGTGGATTCAGCAACAGGAGGTCGAAAGGTGATTGCTGGGCGCAGAGCGAGGCTGGCCACCCAGTGGGTCAGACCTGCCATGTAACTGTCCCACACCCTAACCTTGAACTCCCATTAAGAGGACAGAGTTTGTGTTCTGTGTTTGTGGCCATAATCAAACGACAAGGACAGAAGCCCCAGGGTGCCAAGCATTGATAACAACCTGGTGAGGCCTGCCTAACTCCGCTCTCCTGCTGTCAGGCACATAGTTACAGCTAAGAAATCAAGGGACACATGGCAGAGCGCTTTGAGTTACAAGAGAGAACAGCCCCGTGGGTCCAAGAGGGAGGAAGCAGAGGAGCACAGAACAGCCGCCTCTGGCCACACACTCTGCGGGGCCTATCCCGTGTTTTCAGAAAGCAAGATTTCACGAGAAAAGAGAATCCAGAAATAGACCAGCACGTCCAGCCCGGAGCAGTTTCTGGCCCCGACTCAACGTTTCATAAACATTTAGTGAATGAATGTAACATCGAAATTTCACAGAACCACCTATTACAAATTTTATTTACTTAGCTGACAGCAAGTTAATGACATATTTACAAAGCTTATAACAAAGCCATTTGGTTTGGCGAGGTCATTTCACACTAAAAATTAGCTTATGCTTTAAACCCGGACATTTCAATTCACAATGTCTGCTAAAGAGACCTTACAGGGAGCACAGGGAGACACATGCGCGTGTGGTCACGACAGGATTGTTTCTCATGGCAATGGTGAGTATGTGGTGGGTGACTTCTACTGTGGAGTACTATATAGCACTCAAAAGGAATAAACTAGGCCTAGAATAATAACATCAAATGAACTCAAAGTCACATTGAGTAAAACTCACGCAGAGACATAACAATATGCTTTGTTCAAAACACACACACAGAGAAAGGATGTTTCTATAAATATATACGTGCACATATAAAATACAGAACATCAAATACACAGCTGACCTTTCTAGCTTGATAGATGGAGAAATACAAAGATGCAGCTCTCTGTATAAACTTTTAGGGTTGCAGGCAACAGAAGCTAAAGGTAAGATTCTATTGCTGAAGAAACCACAGAAAGACATCGAACAACACTGAGAGACCCTGCGAGATCCAGAATGGTATCCAGTACCCAGAAGGTAGCAAGTGCAGTGCTGGAAGGCGCTACATAAGCTGCCAGGGAAATTAGTCAATGATACTTGGAAAAAGCAGAGACCGCTGATGCAAAATGCAGACTGTTGGCCTGAGAAGGCTGAACACACTTCCTTCTGGGAAAGATCAACGAACCAAGAAATGATCACCTGTGGAATACAGGCACCAAAACCTGGGGAGGGGGTATTTCAAAGCTTTTAAATTGGCCAAGAAATCCACTCAGAGACAAGGAATCCTTAACTGGAATTGGGGCTCAGGGCAAAATCCTATGGGAACCAAAACTTGGGGCTCTGTCCCCACCGTCCCCGCAGCCTCCTCTCCTGCTCAGCGGGGTGGTCAGGGGCTGGTGCCCTGGGAAAGGACCCGCTCAGTTCTCCCCCAGCCCCGCAGCCCATGCTTGGCTTCTCCGAAAAGAGGGCAGGACCCACTCTGCTTCCTTTTCCCAGCTTCTGGGCCAACCTGAATCCTACAAAACTATCAGCAAAATTAATGTCCCCCTTTTAAGCTGCTCCTTGCGCATATTCTGTGTGGCGCTGAGAAAGCCGAAGGACACCGAGGGCCGATGCTCAGTTACTAGACATGGAAGTGAGCGAGCGGACATGGAAGCTCCGCTTTGATCTCCCTTCCGAGAGTTGCACGTCGTACACTTGTTTTTCCTCCTGGGTTCTCAGACTTCGGCCTGCAGGCAGCCGTTGTTGGACCACCCATCCACATTGCCTAAGGCCATCTTATAAATCCCTTTAGAACGTGTAGCCATTCTACCAGTTCTGTTCCTCCAGAGAACCCTGGTGATTACAGAGTGCACTTTCAGGAATGTTCTAGAATCATGATTCAAACAACTTTGCTAGTCACTGCTCACCTCTCCTTTGTCTGTCTATCACGCCTCCTAAATAGTCTTCCTTATTTATAGCCTCTGGATGAAGGCTGGTCTCTGGTAGCCCCAGGGGCCTTTTAATGGTCAAGTGGTAAAACCAACGCATTGTGACCGGTCACAACACAGCCTATGTACAGGAAGTGAGATAGCTTTGTTGAAACATGGCCTTGATTATACTAGACCAAAACTATCATTTAGGGAGAGCTAGATGCTGTCTGCTTCCTGCATCGTAAAAGTATTCTCACTTAAGCCTCACAACAGCCTGATGGGCCACCTAGTATTATTGCCATATATCGTAACTGAGGAGAGAAGCCTGGGAAAATACTGGAAAACAGATCTAAAAACAACAAATCCTACTAATCAGTCCATCTGGGATGAGACCCTGTAAAGTCGGCCTTTCTAACATTTGGGCTTTAGCCAACGCAGAGATAACGGACATTTCACTTCCTCTGACAAACTGAAACACCAGGAAAATTCTTTCTGAGCAAGCTGTTGCCCGCTCTCGCTGTGGACTGGGATTTTTCTGGTGAAAATAAGAATGACACTAATTTAGAAAATGGGCTGAAAATCAGGAAATCTGACCCGGTAACATTATAAAAGTACACAAGGGAGCACCTGAGCCCTTGGTCCTGGTGGCTACCGTGATTCAAGGGTGGGAACAGCTCAGAGGTCACCCCAGAGGGAGCTCTCTGCTGGAAAGCAGCCATGGGCAGGACTGGGACCAGAGGGTGCCAGCCTGGAAGGTTCCCCTCCTTTAAGGGTCTCTCAGAGAGGACAAGTCAGCGACTCCCCGTGGCAGAGGAAAGTAAGACACATAGGAGGGATGGGTGGGGGGTCTCAAAGGAGAGCTGCCACAAATCAAGACTGAGCTTGGAGAAGGACCTTGTGATCCCCAGAGATGTCTCTCTTCCACCACAGTTTCTCAGCTGTGGAACCCGGGCTGGCAGCCATGTGCTCAGAAAACCATGTACGTGTTACACCCTTCCACTAGAAATTGATATGCCAAACAATTTCTCCTTGAGGCGCAATTAGGTCATTGGGTTTCTCATTACAGTAATTAGTGTAAAATTGAGAAGATCATCAAGCTAATTTGAAGATTCCTGCAAGCCAGTTGGGCTACAGTAACCTAAAAGTGGATGTGCCTTGTTTGCAGTTACTTGACAGAACACAGACCCAAGACGAGCTACCTAGCAAGCAGATTCCAAGTTTCACCTCAGACCTTTTTCTTTTCTCTTCCTTGAATCTTGCACATTAAAACGGCATTTTCTGATTAATAACTTTTTAACTGTGAATGGCCGTAAAGGAATAGGAAGAATGTGTAGCATTTTCTGTGCCACACCCTGTTAGAATGTCATTCACTTCGAGTAATTCCAGAATTCTCCAAACTGCATCAATTTTTCTTCATTTCAGCCATTCTTCCCCCCCCCCCAATCTAGTCGTCTCTTCTCCAGAGAGCCCATGGTTTCAGCAAGAAGTGTCAGGAATCAAGTGGACACTCAAGTCAGTCCGTCACTGTGTTTGAGAGTCACTGAACAATTTTTTGATTGTCAGCAAGGACTTCATCCAACCGAAAGCCAACTCTGTGTTCTTCCCTTCTGCCCACTGCAAGCTCTTGACACTCTTTGCTGATTCTTTCAACAAATATTGACTGCACGTCTTATATTTGTAAGACCCCTGCTTGGTACATTGGGGTGAAGGAAAAGCAGAAAACGAGATTAAATAAATTCAATTCCTAAATATAATGTAAAAACAAGAGGTAGAGGGAGGTAGAGGGGAGGGGGAGAGAGAGAGAGAATGCACTGTGGTGTTTATGGAAAGACATCCTTCAGTAAATCTGGGTCTGGGGGGTCAGATTTGGGATATCTTAAAAACCACCAAACCTTAAAATATACTTTGGAGAGTAGAGTCAGGAAGACAGAGGAATTAATTTGAAGAAGAAAACCCAAGAGGAACAGAAGTTCATATTAGGCAAAGCGTGAAAATGATGACATAACCTTACATAAAGTTCCAAGTCTCTCCCCGACTGTCCACCGCTTGGAAAACCACAGGGGTCGAAAAACCCCCTTAGATTAGACTGTTACTGAGCCTGCCCAGTGTCCAACATCAACCAAAAGACAGACCTCAGCAGCCTCTCTTCTGACCAGTGTTCCCCTGAGCTTTCCTTCACAAAAGATGGCCAAGCACGGTTAAGTTTCTAGAATCTTCTTCGTCTCCTCTTTGAAAAACGTAGAGTAAATATTATGTTGGCTCCTTTCTGCAGCCAATTAATGTGTGCTCTTTGCCAATGTCATAAATATAACTCGTTTTGGCTGGTGCTTCTCTTATTGCATACATATGCTATTGATAATTACTCGTCTTTGAGTTCTAAACCACTTGTGCATGAAAGTACATCTGAGGTTTAAATGTTAGGACTATTACATTACTACATGTCTTATTTTATAAGCGACTAGGCCATCACAACCCCTCTCCTAGGTACTAAGACGGAACTCCACAAAGGAATCCATTTACTAGACTGAAATCCTAAAACAATCAGGCATTCTTATAAGAAAAGTTAATAAACAGCCTCTGAACCCTCCTGTAATCAATTTCCTGTAGCTTCTGTATGATGGTGGCTTGGGCAATTCTCTGGTTTTATTTTCTGTGCTTAAATAAAACAAGGATGATTCGATTAAAGACACTCAGTCCTGAGCAGGAAGTGGAGGGGGGTCTGAGTAAACAATGACGGTGGGTTTCCAGGGAAGTTCGAGCTAGGAGGATGGTGCCCATGGCTTGGCACAGGTCAACCTTAAATTTTCTGTTAGACTTGACAAGGAAAATGGAATATAGGGCTGGTTTTTCGTGTAGGTATTTCTTTTTTAAGAACCAATCGAGGGGCTGGAGAGATGGCTCAGCATTTAAGGCGCTTTCCTGCAAAGCAGAAGGATCTGGGTTCAATTCCCCAGTACCTGCATAATGGTGTATGCATCTGGAGTTTGTTTGCAGTGACTGGAGGTGCATCCATCCTCTCTCTCTCTCTCTCTCTCTCTCACTCTCTCAAATAAATCAATAATTTTTTAACAAAAGAACCACTCTGGAGAGATGATTCAGCAATTAAGGCGCTTGCCTGCAAAGCCTATAGACATGGGTTTGATTCCCTAGTACCCACATAAAGCCAAATGCACAGTGGCACATGCATTTGGAATTCTTTGGCAGCAGCTGGAAGCCCTGGTGTGCCCATTCTCTCTCGATCTCTCTCTCTCTCTGCTTGCAAATAAATACATTAAAAAAAAACAATACAGCTCTTAAGATCAGAATTTGACAAAGACTTCCCTTCCGTGATCAGCCCTGAATCCATTTCCCACTACCCTCCCTGAGTGTTGCGATTGTCATCTGCGTGTTTTAGGAACTATATGACAGCTACAGCTAAAAGAAATTGTCCATATGAAAACGACAATAGTAATAATAGTCTGACCCCTCACACATCCAGAAAACCAATGTGTTCATTTATTAAGTCTAAATTGTAGCAGGGTATTATCAGATTCATCTCACCAACCGGGCTTTAATTGGGTGACACTCTGTCTATTTATGAAGCTTCGTCTCTGTAACAATGGTACTTGGCTTTATGAATAAGGAAAGGCCAAAGGAAGAAGCCACAGGAAATAAACTCAAATCACTTTAATTTAGATTTATTGAGAGGTCTAAATGAGCTTCGCTGAAGGCATTATTTACTACTAATTATATTAATTTTAGCTGTAATAAATTATTGCTAAGAAAGGTCCTCTGACAATAAGTACATATTTGCATTACACATCATTTTCCCATTAGTTGTTCAAATATAAGGACGCTCCAAGACAACTGTAACATTGTTGTTCTTAACCAAACACAAGCCTGCGGTCAACCCTGTGCCAGCGTTCATTTTCTTAGAAGATGCCCATGGCCTGAGCAGGCGGAGCTGACTACCAAGCGAGTCACTGACTTGATTTAGTGACGGTGACAGCTTGGTTTGAATAGCACATTTGGGTTAGCCTCAGGAAGATGCTTCAGTGAAGGACCTAACCACACAGGCTTACCCAATTTGGCCTCAGAAATACCACTAGGGACTAGAGAGATAGCTCAGTGGTTAAGGCACTTGCCTGCAAAGCCCAACAACCTGGGTTCAATTCCCCAGTACCCACATAAGACAGATGCATACATCTGGAGTTCACTGGCAGTGGCTGGAGACCCTAGCATGCCCATACTCACCTCTCGCTCTATCAATCAATCAATAAAATATATTAAAAATACCATTGGTTTTATGGGCCCAGCCCTCCCCACAGAAACAGATCATACATATGTGTCCAGTGTGGTAAGGACACAGGGAAAACTGATTTTATTTATCTGCCCCAACATATCCAAAATGCTATTAACCTAAGTCAACATAAAAGTGAGTGAGCTATTTACATGTTTTTATTTCTTTCTTTTTTTTCTGTACTCAGGCTCCAAAACCCACCTCGAATGCACCACTCAGTGTGTCTGTCTTTGGACTGCTCACGCCTCAAGCGATCAGTAATCACTTCTACGCAACAACTGACGAGTGACACTCACTACCCCAAACAACTAGAGTACCAGCTTACTTTTAAAATTATGGACATACAGCTGGGCGTGGTGGCACAGGCCTTTAGTCCCAGCGTTTGGGAGGCTGAGGTGGGAGGATCACCGTAAGTTCAAGGTTAGCCTGAGACTACATAGGGAATTCCAGGTCAGCCTGGGCTAAAGAGACCCTACCTCAACCCCCCCCAAAAATGTATACATGTATTCCCAGCTTTGAACAGAAACTCCTAGAATGATTGTCCAAAGAAACAAAGCAAAAGAAGAGGGACAGAAAACTTCTTGACTTAGCTATCCAACAAGGGACTTCTGGAAGCCTGTCTCGCCACCCCCACCCACTTTCCTCCAGCCTTTCTTTGATGGTCCCCCCCCAGGAGGAAACAGTATTTTTTTTCGTTTTAAATTTTCATTTATTTATTTGGAGAGAGAGAGAAGAGCCTACTGCTGCTGCAAACAAACTCCAAACTCATGGGCCACCTAAGTTCACTAAATGACCCATGCCTTCCTGCTTCGGGGTCCACCCTTGCTCTCTGCCCTGCCTGCATCATTCCCGGGCTCCTCTTTCTTGGGAACCCCTCCTCTTCCTCCAGAGACACACCCAGAGATGCCCAGCGATGCCAGGACTGCCCGTGTGGCTTGCCCGCTCCCTCGATCCAGGAACAGGTGCTGAGACATTTGACGGTTGGAATTTAAGGCTCTTAGATTTTCATGTTCCCCGGTGACAAGAACCGTATCTTGGCCTTTTTGTTTTTCTGGCTGTTTTATTTTTTTTTAAATCATCGCCTCTCAGTTCTTAGCACGTTGCTTGGCTCATCGAGAGAGCTTGCTAAGTTTTGTCCAATGAATAATGAATGAACTGATGGTGGAGAAATACGCAAACGTTAGAATTGCACAGAACTGTCTCTGTCACCCTCAACCTCTGATTTGGGGGTTGATGGGGTGAGGCTCCCAGGAGCTCCTAATACACACTGCTTACCTAAACCTCTGCCAAGGAAGCCTGTCTGAGCCTGCAGTCTGCGTTTCTTTTCCCAACCAGGTAAGCAAGAAACTGTGGAGAGACAGAGAGGCATTTGAGTACCAAGTTCCTCGGGATCCATTAGAAGAAGGGGGTTTATGAAAGATTGTGAGAGCCGTGGTGGGGGAGACGGTCCAGAGGCATGGCACCCCTCAGTAACAACACACTTGGGCCAGGAGGACCGGGCTGAGTACTAGGCTATCCAGGATCCCCTGCCACAAGGACTAATTCAGACAGCCCACGGAGGAGGATATCCCACTGATTGGGGATGGGGAGGGGGGGAATTGGGGAATTCGGGATAACAACTCATTATTTGTCCACTAAATAATGTAACTCATTATGGACAATAAATATATATTAAAAAAAAAAGAAGGGGGTTTATAGCTTTCAACTCATTTTGTCCCAAAGGAATATTTAAGTTTTAATACAGTTAAAAAAATCACACATCAAATTTGTTTTACTTTTCGTGGTTGGGACACCCGTCCATTATCTAGCCTGGGGCCCATCTTGGGGTCTCTGAGAGTGGAAGTGGTCTGTCTTCCCCGCCTTTGTCTTTGCTCTGTGGGGTTCCTCCTGCTGGGAGGGTTTCCCAAACATCTGTCAGATTCTTCATTTCATTCAATACCAGCCCAAAGGCCACATCTTCTAAGAACGTTTTCTCCAGTTTCCCTGATGAAAAGCTGCTCCCTTCTCTTCCCAGTTCTTTCCAATATTCCCAACACTGTCGGAGGATTTCCCCAGCTGCTTGTAAGTGGCCGTGAGGCCCTGTCTACATGGGTCAGAGCCTCACATCCCCCAGCACCACGGCTCACACAGGGTAGTTGCTCAACCAGTACTTGCAGAGGAGCAAAGTACATCAAAGTGTCTCTTCGGGCCAGAACTGTGTCTTATCAAAGTCTTCTGGAGACTTCTGAAGAGGTAAATAGAAACAAATCCTAAAACTAAACCTTCGGTCAAGAAAGTTTTAAAAGTCTGGCCACAATCCCAATATACGCAAATAGTATTTTCCAAAAGATAGATCTGTTTTTCCAGCCTAAATACACTTATTTTAAAAAGGCTTGGGACTGGAGAGCTGGCTCAGCGGTTAAGGCACTTGCCTTCAGTAACTAGGCACTGGGTTCAATTCCCCAGGACCCACATAAGCCAGACCCACAAGGTGGTGGCCCTGGTGCTCTCTCTCTCTCTCTCTCTCTCTCTCTCTCTCTCTCTCTCTCTCTCTCTCTCTCTCTGCTTGAAAATGAATAAATAAAATATTTTTAAATTTTTTTTTAAAAGGCTTGGACTGGAGAGATGCCCAGAGGACACAGTGCTCGCCATGTGTGCCATGAGTACCCGAGGTTAGACCTCCAGAATCAGCACCAGCCAAGTGTCCACAGTCCCAAGGCAGGAAGGGCGGCCGAGCCAGGAGACAAACCTGAAAGCTGCTCCTGGAGGAGGTACAGCCTAAACAAGGTCCGCTGATGTCCACTGTGCACTTAGCACGCACACCCACACACACATGAATCTCTCACACACACCCAAAGCTCTGAAGTGTGTGCGTGGCCCCAGATCCAAAGCCCTCTGGTTCTCATTTGACTGATCTGTTGAGCTAAAAATTGAGAGTGATTTTCAGCATCTCCTTCAGATTGAAAATCTGATACCATATTTATTTTAGTATATCAGCTAAAGTCAGTAGTCAGAGAGCACTGAGGACCCGCATCCAGACTCACAGCAGTTCTGGCATTCCTGGGAGCTTACATTGGTCTCAGTCCTGAAACGTAGGGCATGACCTTGACTCTCGGTCATATATGTGTGGGAAGAGTTTCCATGATCTAAAATATGGATCCGGTGTCAAGACTCCGAAGACAGGGAGGAAAGGAGCAGAGTGCGTCTACATTATGGAAATAAAATGATCGCCAATGGAAACCTTTCTTGGAGGCAAGTGTCTGAACTACCAGTTTTGTGAAGCAGTAATCAATCACTTTCACCGGCCTGGGAGCTTTGTAAATCTTTCAGATTTAGGAGTCAGAATTCTCTGCCCCTTCTGGTACCCACAGGACGGCTGCAAGCTGCACCCCCTCGGCATCTTTCACAAAAGCTCCGCATCAACTTGATAGAGGTCCAAACAGATGACAGTCCCTGCTTATCGGCCCACATACTTCTTTTTTTTTTTTAATCTGAAGAGAGAACAAGAGCTGTTTTCCTTAACACAGTCCCTGCTGGTCAAACACTGCTTATGTGTAGACCTTGTCAAGGCCTTCGGGAATTATCACTATATCCGTCGTGATGTAAGTGGGCTGTCATTGTTGGCTGAAGTTGACTTATTCTAGATGCTTTGTTTACTCAGCTAACAAAAAGGCAGCTTGGAATTAAAAAAGGAAGCGTGCCAAGCAATTAATCCATAACTTGGTTGGAATGCTTTGGGGATTTTCTAACATTTCTTTTATTGAATTTTTGTTTAAGTGGAGTATCCTTTTTTTTTTTCCCCCCTGAAATTTCATTCTGGAGGTTTTTCTTTCTTTCTTTTTTTTTTATTACATGCCATTTCTGCAAGAGGCACATTGAGCCATTGGGACCTTCTGGGTAAATACCACGTGTTTTAAAATATTTATCAATAAGGAGGCTACTAGCTCACACATTTCATGAAAATGCCAGGCTAGGAAGCCAATTCTTTGCGCAGGTTTTTAAAAGATATCAAAATGATCATGCCATCAACATTCATGTAACGAAGTGTTTTTTTCTTTCAAACAACTTATCAAAATAGCTACCACCAAAATAATAGGAATGCTGAGAGCAGTAACCCTGTGTTGAGGGATGACATACAGCTAAGTCTGCGCCACAATTAGGCGCACAGAGAGCGTGGAAATCCTCCCACAGAAACGTTGGGTCCTTACCTATGAAGCTTAAGCTTAGACTTCTCACTGCTGTTAAAAAAATATGTAGTTCTATTGTTTGGTTTTGGTTAACTGATAGCCAGAAAACATAATCACGCGCACACACGTGCACACACGCACGTGTGCACACACGCGCACACACACACACACACACACACACACACACGCACACACGCTCCAGTTTTCTAGAGAATAATAAAATTTTGGCTGCCTAAGAGTTGCATCAAAGAAAAGCAATATCCATAGTGGATTTCCTGGAGCACGTGAATTCTGTGCATCTCTCTGGATAACCTGGATTTGTCCAAACCAAACTTTTGGAAAACTAGATCCTTGGATTGCATTCATTTGCATCCAGAGAGAGTCTTGATTAAATTGTGCTTGGCATTATGCCAAAGTTTGCCTCGACGAACAAACAGAATCATCCGAGAGCCTGGAACAATGGAGGAGAGGTGACCGGGGGAGGTATTATCTTTCCATATCTCTCTTTGTTCTCTCCAGGGTAGCAGAAAGGCTGTGCTTCCGCTCAATGCTATTTTTCTTTGTATTGTCTTATGTCTTGCAGGATTTTTGTTTTGTTTTAACCTTAGGAACAGTTTGTCCCTTTAAAGTAATTGTCTTTTTTTTATGATGTTTTTCCGTCTTCACTTGGAACGTTAAGATGTTCAGAGCCCAAAATGTCACTGAATTCTCACAACTATCCAAACTGCACTAAAAATATGTCTTGGATTTTGTGTGCTAACAAACAGTCGTTCTTGATGTGTTTATTTTTTATTTTATTTTCAGACTAGCCCTTTGCTCTGACAGTCTCTTGCTGGAAACGGTAGTTTTTTAAGCCATCAGCCATCCCTGGTGAGCCATCCGAAGCTCCCTCCGTCCGTGTCTCCGAGCAAGAGAGCCTCCCAGCACGGTGGGTGGGCAGAGCGAGAGGCACCTTTGTGCTCCAGCCCCGGTCACACAGTGTCAGGCGTCCTGGCTGCTTGCTGATCCAGAAGGAAATCCAACCGCCATCACCCTGAGATTCTCTGCTGTCCTCAGTTCCCCGAGTCCCCTTGGCCACGTGTCACTCGCCAGTGCCACAAGCCTCTGCCATCACACTGTGAACTCTACCTCTACCTCGGGGCTTTCTCTCGAGGACACTTGAGTCGGCCCAGAAGGGGCCCAGGGATAACGCAGCTGAGGAGGAGCTGAGATGTGGAGGATCGATGGATCGATCAACCGATGTCCCAGCCTTCTTCATCTTGCACGGAATAGCTCGGATGCGTGTTCAAGTTTCCCAGCAGGTCTGAGACCCTCATGTCACCTACTCAGCAACACATCCTGTATTGAACTCCTTCTCTTCCTCGTGTCTCCTCTTCGCTCCTAGAAGCATCCCTGGCGTTGTCTCAGAAAATCCTCTCCTGAGCTGAGAAACAGATCCGTGGTTGAGCAAAACAGAACATCTCTGAATTTGAATTAAAACAGACCCACATAAAAGTTGCAATAGGCTGGGCATGGTGGCGCACGCCTTTAATCCGAGCATTCAGGAGGCAGAAGTAGGAGGATCACTGTGAGTTCAAGGCCAGCCTGGGACTATATTGTGAATTCCAGGTCAGCATGGGCTACAGTGAGACCCTACCTCGAAAAAGAAAAACAAAAAAAAAATTGCAATGTTGGCCTGGAGAGATGGCTCAGCGGTTAAGGCCCTTGGCTCCCGTGCCTGAGGCCCCCAGTTCAATTCCCCAGTACCCACATAAGCCAGACCCACAAGGTAGTGGCCCTGGTTCTCTCTCTCTCTCTCTCTCCCTCTCTCTCTCTTTCTCTCTCTCTGTAGCTCTGCTTGAAAATGAATAAATAAAATATTTTTTAAAATTACAATGTCTTCATGATCTCTCATTATGCAAACATAACTTTTTAAAATGGATTCCTTATCCATACTAGTCTGACTTGTTTTTAATAAAAAAGAGAACAAATACATGCTTTATGCACTTATTGGTAATTTTCTTGGGAAAATATAACTTAAATGAATAGATTAGAGGGTGTCTTTGCCTATTTGTCATTGAGAATGACAGCACAATTTATGAGCCAAAAATAGAACGAGAGGCTGTATATTTCCTGATCTATTCACAAATAGTAGGTTGGTCTTTTTGTTTTGACCAATCTGATCATTTTAATGGTATTTCAGCATTATATTTCTATGCCAACGTAAATGGGGGGCATTTAGTGGCAATCTTTGTATAAAATTTCCATTTCTCCCCTTTTCTCTGCGTGTTGGTTAACTTCCAGTTGTCAACTTCACAGGATTTGGAATTACCATGAAAATCTCTGGTCGTGTCTGCGAGGGATTTCCTAGATGAGATTAATCGATATGGCAAAACCCACCCTAACTGTGTGCACTTCCTTACCACGGGCTGAATAGAACGAGAAAGCTGGCTGGGGAGAAGACTCCGCAGTTGAAGGCTGGTACAAAGCCTGCCGGCCCGAGTTTCATCCCCGGGATCACACAGAGCCTCAAAGGGGCTCCCAGGATCCTAGTTCGTTTGCAGGGCCAATAGACTTTTGTGTGCACGCCCATCCTCTCTCTCTCTCTCTCTCTCTCTCTCTCTCTCTCTCTCTCTCTCTCTCTCTCTCCTTTCTCTGTCTCTCCTCTCTCTCCAGCTCCTTCTCCCTCCCTCTGTCCACTTACAAATAAATAATTTTCAAAGAAAAGGGGAAAGGCAGCTAAGCGTTCAGCATCCATCTCTGTCTACTTCCCTGCTGATGTGCCCGAGTGACAGGGACGTCCTGGCTGTGGACAGACGTCCAGAGGCTTCGAGCTCTGCCACCACCGAGCGTTCTCACCATAGCGGCTGCAGCCTCCAGAGCTGCTCCTGGCCGGCTATTCTGTCCCAACAGCGAGAAGGTAACTCGTAGTCGCCTTTCGTCTTATCTGAGCATTTTCTTTTCTCACTGACGGCAGAGCACTTGCTTCAAAGGTAATTTTTAAATGCCTAAAGGTGGGCTTTTTTAAATTAGTGTGCAGTCAGCGTACAGAATGACGGACTTCATGAAGACATTTTCAATCAAGCTTATCGTGTACTCTGACGTCCATGGCCTCCCCCTGGGGCTAGTCCCCTTTCTTTTTAGGCCTTGCTCTAATTTCATTTTATATATATAATATATATATATTAGATATATATATAGATATAGATATTGATTAGAGAAATTATAGATATACATATATAATCCATATGTGAGAGAACACACACAGTGTTTGTCTTCTGAGTATAGTAATATATATGAGTATAGTAATCATATAGAGTATAGTAATCATATATATATATATATATATATATACATATATATGACATAATTCCATTCTTCTTTGTGGCTGAATGAGACTTCATCATGTATACATGACACGTGTTCTTTACCCTTGACCTAAGCGGATTCTATAAACCTGAGTGTGCAGTATCTCTGGAACACACTGACTTATCGATCCTGTGGGATCCATTGGAGACCCAAGCTGCAAGTCTATTTCTCACTTTGTTCTTTTATTTTGTAAATGGTATTTTAGACCATAGGCAATTTTGTTTCTTGTATTTTATTTTTGTTTTATTTTGATAGTCTAAACTAGCTATCTTTTCTTTTTTTATTGTCCATAATGAGTTACATTATTTAGTGGGCCAACAATGAGTTGTTATCCCCAATTTCCCGACGCTCCCTTCCCCCAGCCCCAATCAGCTGGATATCCTCCTCCGTGGGCCGTCTGGATCAGTCCTTGGGGCAGGGGACCCTGGATAGCCTAGTATTCAGCCCGGTCCTCCTGGCCCAAGTGTGTTGTTGCTGAGGGGGGCCATGCCTCTGGATCGTCTCCCCCACCACGGCTCTCACAATCTTTCCCCCTCTTCCACTCAGTTCCCTGAGTCGTGGTGGGTGAGTATTAAGGCTGTTTTATTGTTGAGATCTTAGGGGTCTCTGTACTTCTGATTTAGGTTTTGTCGAAAATCATTGGTGTCTGTCTCCTTGGTTTATCCTTTGTTGGCTGATCGGCTGTGGCCCTGGGTCCCTTGTTAATCCTATCATTCTCTGCGGGGTTCCATAAGGATCCTCCATGGTATGTCTGAGGTGGCTCATCTCTTGTCAGGATGTCTAGCTATCTTTTCTTTGTATGGTTTCCATATGTAATATTGGGTGATATGACCTTGGAATCTGATTCAAGTTATTTTAAGGTTTCATTTTTACATGGAAAATATTTAATCTGATTACATGGAAAATCTTTAACCTAAACATGTGAAATATATATTCAAACTTTCAAAAACAAGTTAATTTTTACAAAATTAAAATTTTAGTGGTTTAAAGATTTAATAATTAGTCCCAACATCCCTGGATAAAGTATCATTTTCCTATTGATATGAATTGTTATTTCTATTATGTAATAACTTTCACATATAATTTAGTTTATCTTAAAACTACCCTTTCCATTTTTTGTGTAGATGATGTGTGTAGGTGTGAGCGTGTGGGTGCCTGTGTGACCCAGCAAAGGTGTGCTGCTCAGAAAAACCTCAGGTGTTGAGGTAGAGTCTTGTTTGCTACCTCAGACACCAAGATGGCTGGGCATGAGGTGGTGGGCTTCTCCTGCCTCCACTTCCCCTTCTCTTGCAGGAGCCCGGGGATCACAGACACTCTTGACATGGGTCCTCGGGATCTGAACTCAGGTCCTCACACTTGCACTCAGACATTTTACCCACTGAGCCACCTACCGACCCTTATTTACTTTTTCCTGAGAGGGTCTCTCTAGGTAGGCGGGCTAGCCTCGATGTGCAATCCTCCTGCCCTGAGTAGCTGAAGTTACAGGCCTGTGCCACCACGCCCAGCTTATTATTTCTGCTACGTGTACATTTTAATATCTTTACCCCATTTTCAATACATCTTAACATCATTATTAAAGCCACATAAAGCCAGATGCACAAAGTGCCACATGCGTCTGAAGTTTATTGGCAGTGGCTACAGGCCCTGGTGCATCCATACTCTCTCTCTCTCTCTCTCTCTCTCTCTCTCTCTCTCTGTTGTATCTGTCTGTACCTCTCTGCAAACAATTTAATAAGCTATTTTTTTAAAGCAAATGGTGGCAGAAGCATTTAGAAAAGCTGTAGAAGTGATTTCATCACCCACCAGGAGCAGAAAGACCTTCAGGAACACCTCGTTCTGTTCTCTTATTTCTACTTGAGAACCCCAGCTGTAACCAACTCCTGCTCGCTCTGACCTATGAGGGTGGAAAGGGGCCAGCAACCAGGTCTCCTTGCCTCAGACATGGAGCCTGAACTGTCCTCACCACCGTACCTCTGTTAACACCCATGAAGAGCTTTCCTGACGCTCTCCCTTCGCACGAACATTAAGGTAGTTCTTTCTGTCAGGCTCTGAAAACCAAATGAGCCCATGGTGTCAACATATTTTTGCCTTAAGGAGCTAGAGATCCTCCGTTAGTCCCTGTAACACAGTCTATTGACTCTTCCTCACCAACGGGAAGAAACCCCAGGCGTAGCCTTTAAACTAGAGAATTATGAGATCGCAGGGCACAGTTCAATCACCATAGCTAATATCTATGGGATAGATGATGTCCCAGGCATATTATGTGCACAATCTAAGTTAATTCTCTCCTCAGCCCCGTGCAGAAGATTCCTAAGCTCCGTTTACTAAGAACGTAGCAACCGTTCAGGGAGCTGTAGACATCTGCCTAATCCCAGGAGATTAGAGCAATAGGTCTAGCCTTAGATCCTAGGAGATTAGCGCAGTAGGGCTAGCCTTAGATCCCAGGCAGCAAGACAACTAAGCATTCAAGACCCAGCAAGAGGTTGAGGGAGTGGAAAGATTGTGAGAGCCGTGGTGGGGGAGACTATCCAGAGGCATGGCACCCCTCAGTAACAACACACTTGGGTCAGGAGAACCCGGCTGAATACTGGGCTATCCATGGTCCCCTACCACAAAGACTGATCAGACGGCCCACGGAGGAGGATATCCAGCTGACTGGGGATGGGGAAGGGGGGCAACGGGGAATTGGGGATAACAACTCATTGTTTGCCCACTAAATAATGTAACTCATTATGGACAATAATATACATATATATATAAAGATATAGATAAAAAGTTGAAAAGATCGCAGTGAGTTGGAGGCCACCCTGAGATTACAGAGTGAATTCCAGGTCATCCTTGGCTAGCGTGAGAACTTACCTCAAAAACACAACAAAAAAAAGTTGAAAGGAGAGGATAAACATCCCATGACCTACACACCATGCCACACACACCAGTACACATGTATACATACATGCACACACATACCATCAACAAATTAAAAACTAAAATAAGACAAATTCAAAATTCTAACTTAAAGTCTCTGCAGGGGAGAAAAACAAAGATTTTGAGCCAGGTCTCGTGGACAAGGTTTCAGAGCCCCCAGCACAAAGAAAAACCCAGAAAGGGTGTTTAGACCAATCACTACAATTCTCTGCTCTGTCTGTTACTGGTTGCCCTGGGAGTCAGAGCTTGTGTCCTTAATGCTCCCCAAGATACCCTGTCATCTTAGAACGCAGAAAGAAGAAATCATACATGTGCATTCTAACAGCACAATCATGAAGGCAATTTATTTTGAGCATTACTTTGGAGTGAGGCCTTTATGCAACCAGAGATTTAATAAATACATGGACCTGAGACTGTATTTTTCACTTAGGTTCATCAAACACAGAGAGAGTTCCCATTACGGGGAGAGAGAGAGAGAGAGAGTTTGGAATCAGACTGGGGTTTTCCTTGCAAAGATTAAAAAGACAGATGGCAAGGTGCTGTGCTCAGGAAAAAAGGCCTCAATAATCAAGAAATTAGAATTTCTTCTCCAACCAGCCATTTAGGCTCAGCCTCTGCGTGCAGGGTCAATTCATAGGCGACCGAAAAATTCCATTATTTCAATTTCCTGTGGATCCTCAAGCCAGCATTACCAATTCTGTGAGTCTCAGGGAAGACACACTTCAGGAAATTAAAATATCTAGCTCAATGGTATCTAATTCCAGGGCCCAGATGGACTCGTGTGGCGTATGGGCAGCTGACAAAGGCCACTTTCGTCACAATGACACGGCTTCCATCAATCTAACCCTTGATGTCCACACACATCACCACCTTCAAGCAGCTCCATCGCCTTGGGGGCGGCATCGCCTAGATGTGGCTGGTCACCTGTCAACTTCTCTTGCTCCATCTTAACCCGGCAGCAATCCGAACACAGAGCCAGCCCCAGGATAACCAATCACAGCGTATAACCTGTAGAGTTCCTTCTATACTCATTTGAGAATCCCAGGACCACAGCTGTCAAGTCGTTGATAAAACTAGGGAGGTCGAAATACCATCTTCTTTCACTGTGAGTGTTCTCAGGATTGATTTGGCATGATAAACAGAAGTAATGGGAGACTCTGAAAATGTGGCTCATCATAGCTTGAAGGCAATTATTTCCATATCTGGAAACACGTGAATGAGTCAGGAAAACCACAAAGTGGATTTGTACTTGGGAGCAAGAGCCCTCTGCAAATTCAACCCCAAGTTCGCTGAGTACTCGTCACGAGCCAGGTTCTATAGAATGAGGGAAAGAACCAGCCCCTGGCCACAAGCAAGTCAAAAATCAGCCTGGGAGATATTATCAAAATGCCCCAAATGTTCCAGAGTTCAATGATGAGATGAGTCTGTCTTCAGGTAAGGTGCATAGATCTGCGGAGAAGTCCTTTACCGGAGCTGGGAAATCGCAGAAGGATTGCACACTGCAGAAACTAGCAAGCACCGGCCTTGGCAGGGAGAGTCTGGAGGAAGGAAGAGAAAGGGGGAAGCAGATTCACCTGAGATGAGCAGAGCATTTAGCTCAGACCAAAGACCAGAAAAGGGCTGGAGAGATTGCTCAGTGGTTAAGGCACCAGCCTGCAAAGCCTAATGACCCTGGGTCAATTCTCAGGAACCCACTTAAAGCCAGATGCACAAGGTGAAGCAGGCTTCTGGTGTTCTTTGCAGTGGCTGGAGGCCCTGGCATATGTATTCTCTCTCTCTCTCTCTCTCTCTCTCTCTCTCTCTCTCTCTCTCTCTCTCTCTCTCTCTGATAAATATTTTTCAAAAAAATGAAGAAGTTTAGGAAACTTGGTGGATCCAAGCAAATAACTGAGAAATTCATTATTAACCCTCCTCTCCTATCTCTGCCAGTGCTGGGGATAACTTTTCACTCTTTTTTTATTTTTTGGTTTTTCAAGGTAGGGTCTCTCTCTCTCTAATCCAGGCTGACTTGGAATTCACTATGTAGTCTCTGGGTGGCCTTAAACTCAGGGAGATCCTCCCACCTCTGCCTGAGGTTAAAGGCATGTGCCACCACACCTAGCTAATTTTTACTCTTGTTATAAACTGTAAAGAAAATGTCCTTATTTTCACCTTCTATTACTGTTGGGGGGACAGTCTGAGTTCTTCCATAAGCCACTATGTTCTGAGGATGTTTCTTATCTGGTTTACCGCTAAATAAAAATAAGTGGTTCCCATCACAACTCATCCCTCAGACCAGCCTGGCTCTCTTGCCCCTCCCTCTTCACCACTTTCCACTATATTCTAGCATCTAATAAAAGCTACAGAAGCTTCGACTCTTTGGCTTGGATGACATCATTTTCTAGAAAACTTCTAAATTCATCAGATTAACAGTTTTCCTCTACAGAATGTCATTGGCTCCTTTTTTATGAAAGAGCTTTGTAACATTTCTTCTCGGGCTCAGAAAGAAACATTAGCCAACTTCCATTGAAGATTTTTTTTCAATCCTCAATAGACTCTAGTTGTCACCAGAGTGAAATTCCCCCTGTTCACTGTCAAATTTAGACGCAGTAATGCTTTGCACCTTGGTGCTATTTAAGGGCGGTGCCAGCAGCAGACCGCAAGGACCCTGCGGGAGCTGGTTCTAAGGTTGCTCATCCACATAGGAGAATTGATGAGCTAAATTAGCTTAAGTGATTGGACATTATAAAAAAATAAATTACTCAATCCAGGTGATACTAGATAAAATTACATTTTATGTTTAATATTCAATAAAGAACAAATCTTCACTTGCGCATTTAATAAAGGGTTGACCTTGAATAATATTGAACATTTAGACTATTAACTCCAAAATATTCAACTTGAAAGAATTCAAGTGGGAATTACTGGATAAATTAGAGGACTAATTTAA
The DNA here is from genome assembly GCA_004024765.1 of Zapus hudsonius. Taxonomy (NCBI): domain Eukaryota; kingdom Metazoa; phylum Chordata; class Mammalia; order Rodentia; family Dipodidae; genus Zapus; species Zapus hudsonius. The sequence goes on from PVHP010027684.1 coordinate 22,414, forward strand.
AAAAAGATTATTTAATTATTTGTAGGCAGAGAGGGAGAGAGAGAGAGAGAGCGAGACAGAGAGCAGATCAGAGCAGAGCTATGGGCACACGGGGGCCATGTGCCACTTCTTGCATCTGGCTTTGTGTGGGTACTGGGGAATCGAACCCGGGCTGTCAGGCTTTGCCAAAAAAGTATCTTTAACTACTAACCCATCTCCCCAGCCCCACTGAGTCTTGATTTTTAGACTAAGTTTCCTCTATGTTTATGGTCAAATAACCTTACCTCTCTTCATTTTTCTTCCAAATCTACAAAACCAAGCAAATAGCACCTAATAGGATTCTTAAATGATCCGGTAACATTATGCATGCAGAAATATTACTACTGTTGATTTCTGGGGTTTCACAAGGACCAAAGTATTTGTACACACAAAAATCAAACCTGTGACACAAATTGTTGACAATGAAAAGTTATACATGCAAATATACAGGACATACCCAGTCCCACAAGAGCATTGTAATAGAGCATCCAATCTTCCCTCCAGGTGATCCTCACAGGTGACCCTCCCCACCCATGGCTTGAAGACCTGCAGGTATGGAGGCCTCACAGGGAGACCTAGTTCTCATGACAACTCCAGCTATAAGAAAGGGGTTTTTGTTTTCCCTGCTACTCTGAGATTCCTCCAGTTGTAGGTTTGTTCCCTGGAGCAGGCCCGATCCTTATCTGTTCCACTTAATAGCTCTTTGGCTAGTTAAAGAACACGAGACGAGAGAGAGAGAGAGAGAGAGAGAGAGAGAGAGAGAGAGAGAGAGAGAATTTCAGGTATCATTGGATCTCTGAAGTAGCAAAATGTTATGAGAAGTTTATTTAAATTGATCACAGATGAAAAACAAGAAGGCTGAGAGAATTACTAACCTGTGGAAGTGCACACGGCTCATGAAGAAGGGAAGAGCTAAGATTCAGACAGGACTCCAGACTCCACAGCCCCGGCTCTTCTAACCTCCATACTTGGGCTGCCCTCTGGAGCAGTGACCGTCTACCTTGTCATTCTCGTCCTTCCCTGGTCCCAGTTGTTCCCATCAGAGCAAATGCTGGTGCTTACCACTTGGCATGGTTGGACCCAGGTGTCCCCCAGAAACAAATGAATGTGTTCTGATTGATGGATCCTCAGCTGATGGCAATTCGGGAATTAGAACCTCACTAGAGCTGTGTTGTCGGGGACGGGCTTATGGGGTTCTAA
>PVHP010027686.1:0-23667 GCA_004024765.1 Zapus hudsonius
ACACACATTTTATTAGGCAGTTGTATTTCTTCTTTTAAGAAATCTGTTGGGTTTCATAGCCCATAATTGCCCTCTGTAATCCCCTTCCCACACCTCTCACGCAATGTTTGTGCTTCGGGTCTGGGTTACCTCACTCAGTATAAATTCTTTCCAGTTCCATGAAGTTTCCTGCAAATTTTATAATTTCATTTTTCTTTAAAGCTGAATAAAATCTCATTGTGTGTATGTCTATGTCTTCATTCATCCATTCATCAGGACACAGTGCGTCTAGTCTGGTTCCATTACCTGGCTATTGTGAATAGAGAAGCAATCAACACGGCTGAGCAAGTGTCTTTGAAGTGGAGTGCAGAGTCCTTAGGGATATGTCCAAGAGTGGTATAGCTGTGTCGTACAGTAGATCTATGTTTAGCTTATTAAGAAACCTCCACACTGATATGCACAAAGGCCAGCTTGCATTCCCACGGTGAACAAGGGTCTTTCTTACCCCACATCCTCACCAGTATCTGCTGTTATTTGTTGTTCTTCTTTTATGTCAGTCATTCTGACTGGAGTAAGATGGAATCTCAATTTGCATTTCCCTGATGGTTAAAGATGATGGAAACTATTTTAGATATTCAGTAGACACTTGTATTTCCTATTTGGAAAACTCTCTGTTCAGTTCCACAGCCCACTTTTTTTAGTGTGCTATTCATTTTCTAAAAATTTAGGGTTTTTTTCAGTTCTTTATATATTATACATCTTAATTCTGTGTCAGATGTAGAGCTGGCAAAGATTTTCTCCTATTCTGTAAGCTGCCTCTTGATTTCACTTGTGTAACCTTTTTTTTTGGTTTGGTTTGGTTTGGTTTTTTGAGGAAGGTCTCCCTCTAGCCCAGGCTGACCTGGAATTCACTATGTAGTCTCAGGATAGCCTCAAACTCATGGCAATTCTCCTATCTCTGCCTCCCAAGTGCTTGGATTAAAGGTGTGCACCACCACGCCTGGTTTGACAGACCATCTCTTGAGCTGTACAAAAGCTTTTGAATTTCATGTGGACCCAATTTTCAATTGTTTACTCTATTTCCTGAGTGACTTCAGTCTTATTCAGAAAATTCCTACCTATATTGGTATCTTGTAGCACGCTTCCTGCTTTTTCCTATAGCAATCTCAGGATTTGGGGTCTCATAATAAGGTCACTGCTCCATTTATGGTTGGTTGTTGTGCAGGGTGAGAGATAAGAGTCTAACTTCATTCTTCTGTATATTGTGGATATCCAGTTTTCCCAGCAACATTGGTTGAAGATGCTATCTAATTTGTATTCCTTGTCAAAAGCCAGATGTCTGTAGTTACATGGATTGATATCTGGGTCGTCTATTCTGTTCCATTCATTGACCTAAGTGTCTGTTTCTGTGCCACTATCAGGGTGTTTTTATTAGTGTGGAGCTGTATTGTAACTTAAAATCAGGAATGGTGGTACCTCCAAGTCTTCTTTTCACTTGAGATTGCTTTGACTCTCCTGGGTCTTTTGTGTTTCCATAAAAACTTTAAGATTCTTTTTTGCTTTTTCTGTGAAGAGTAGGGCCAGAATATTGATTGAGATTGCATTGAATTGATAGATTGCCTTTGGAAGGGTGGCTCTCTTCACAATGTTAGTTCTTCCAGTCCATGAACATGGGAGGTCTTTCAATATTCAACGCCTTATTCAATTTCTTTTTTTTTTTTTTCAGCATTTTCAAGTTTTTATTGTAGAGGTTTTTCACTTCCATCCATGGTTAGGTTTACTGCAGGGTATTTTGATTTTTTGAGGTTATGGTGAATGGGATGGTTTTCCTGGTTTCTTTCTCTGTATGCTTGTTACTGCTATAAAAGAAGGCAATTTCATAAGATAATTTTGTGTCCTGCCACTTTGCTAAAAGTGTTTATTAGCTCTAGGAATTTTTTGGCAACATCTTTAGTGTTCCTTATGTGTTGAATCATATTGTCTGTACATAAGGATAATTTAACTTCATCTTTTCTAATTTGTATCCCTTTTATTTCCTGTTCTTATCTTATTTCTCTTGCTAAGACTTCAAGGACTATGTAGAATAAGAATGGAGAGAGTCTACACCCTTGTCCTGTTTCTGATCTTAGTGGAAATGCTTCAGGTTTTTCTACATTTAGCATGGTGTTGGCTATAGCTTTGTCACATATAACATTCACTAAGCTGTGATATGTTCCTCACATCCCTGTCTTCTTCAGAGCTTTTATCCTGAAGGGCTCTTGAATTTTGTCAAAATCATTTTCTGCATCAGTTGAGATGGTCATGTGATTTCTGTCCTTAAGTCCATTTCTGTGATACATTACATTGATTGATTTATGATATGTTGAACCATCCTCCTTGCTTTTCTAAAATGAAGCCTACTTGAGCACGGCTTGTGAGTTTCTTCATGTGTACTTGAATTCTGTTTGCAAGCATTTTATAGAGAATTTTTGCATCTTTGTTCATTAGGGATAATGGTCTATACTTGTCTTTTTTAGTTGTGCCTTGGTATTAGAGTAACACTGTATTCATAGAAAGACTTTAGAAGTACACGTTCCCTTTCTAGTTTATGGAACAGTTGGAGAAGTATTGGTTTTAGTTCTTTAAAATTATTTTTTAATTGTTTAAAACAATTCTGTTGTGAATCTATCTGAACCTGGGCATTTCTTAGTGGAACAAGTTTTTATTACTACTTCAATTTCATTGCTCACTGTGCATCTATTTAAATAATTGGTCTCATCTTCATTTATTTTGGTAGGTCCTATGCATCTAGAAATTCAGCCACTTCTTTTAGAATATCCAATTTGGTGGTATATAGATTTTTGTATTCTTTTACCTTTTTATTGAATATATATATATATAGAGAGAGAGAATATATCATGATCTCTGTGGGACCCTGCTGAGAGCCATGGAGGACACAGGGTTAAAGGGAAGTTGAGACTGGCCTGGAACCCCAACAATCTCATCCTGAGACTGGCAGGAGTTCAGCTGACTCCTTCCCTCCCCAACCTCCAGCCACCTGGTTGGCCCTGATAAGTCCAGGCAATTCAAGGCCTGAGTTTACTGGAGTTCACATAATTCAACTATAAGGTAATAACAAGGCCCAGGTAATGAGAAAGTCCTTCCAGCTTATCTATGCAGCTTGCCCCTGCCAATCCTTTCATGAGACATCCATAGGCCACCCTGCCCCCACCAATCCCCTTGCCGCTTATCCCCCTGCCTCACCTTTTTCCTCCTGCAAAAAAAATCACCCTCTCCAATCTGATAAACGAGCTGTCCATGAGGCTGTCTCCAGGGTGGCTGTGCCCGTCATGCTCACGCTGTTCCAAGACTGCCCACCCAGCTCTGTGAATAAACAAGGGTTCAGTGTGCAATGACCCCCCAAGTAATCCACAGACCTGCAAACTCAATTCCCTTTTACCACCCTCTCTTCTCCCTCCCCCATAGCCCCTCCAATAAATCCCTTCTCTCCAAGTCATCTCTCTTGTATTTTGATGCAATCATTTCCTTCCTGTTATGTAGGTCTTAGGAAGGCAGCATCAGCCACTCTAAAGATGTGACTATCACAGCCACTCTGTGTCTGGAAGACAGTATTGCAAAGCACTCCTCCCTTCCTCTAGTGCTTACACTCTTTCTGCTACCTCTTCCACAATGGTCTCTCACCTTAGAGGGTGTGATAGATATGTCTTACTTAGTACTGAACACTCCAATGTCATTTCTCTGCATTTTGATGAGCTCTGAGTCTCCCCAGGGGTCATATGAAAAGAGAAGCTTCTCTAACCAAATGTGAAGGTAGGGTTAATATATGGGCATAGAAAGGAAGCACATAGACTCCAGAGAGCAGACCCCACTGCTTGCTGGATAAGAAGCGTGGGCATGCACACCAAACACTCTCTCAAATAACTGTCCCCTTTCATCCAAACTGTTTTTACTCCTGTTCTTGTTTTTCCAAGGCCTTCGGGTGCATCATTAAGTTATTTATTTGAGATCTCTCTGTTTTTGTGATGTAGACACTTAGAGCTACGAAATTCCCTCCCACACAATGTGCTTCATCTTCATTCTGTTCTGGGAATTATCTGATTTCCATCTTGATGTTTACATTGATTATTCAATGGTGTTTTGTTGAGTCTCCATGAGTTTGTGTGTTTTCTGTTGTTCTCTTGGTTGTTCTTTCTAGCTTGATTGTATTGTGATCAGATAAAATACAAGGCATAACTTCGATTTTCTTGTATTTGTTGAAACTTGGTTTACATCCTAATATCTCAACTATTTTAGAGTAAGTTCCATGGACTACTGAAAAGAATGCATTTTCTATAAGGGTGGAATTTTGTGTACACATCTGTTAAGTCTGTTTGTTCTATGATGTTATTTAATACCAATGTTTCTGTTTATTTTTTTCTGTCCGAATATCCTTTCTATTGAAGAGAGTTGTGTGTTGAAATCGCCTACTATAACTGTGCTGGGGTTAATCTGTGTCTATTATTATTTGTTTTATGAAACTGGGTGCCTCTGTTTTTGATGAATATATATTTAGGATTGCAATGTCCTTTGGTTGGATTGTTCCCTTAGTCAGTATAAAGTGTCCATTTTTGTCTCTTCTGACCAGTTTTGATTGGAAGTCCATTTTATCAAATATTAGAATAGTGACACCTGTCTTTTTCTTGGAACCATTTACTTGGAATTCCTTTTTCATCCTTTCACCCTGAGGTAACATTGATCTTTGACAGTAAGGTGAATTTCTTGAAGACAGCAAAGAGATGATCCATTCTGTTAGTCTGTGTCTTTTGATTAGGGAATTGAGATCATTGCTATTCCAAGATTATTGAATGATATAATTCATGTCATGTTTATGGTTTTATGGTGCTTGATGTTTTCTTGTTCTTTGATTAGCCATTGCTCTAGCATTGACTCTTATTTTTCTCTATAGCCTCTTGAATGTGTTTATCCTTACCTTCAGTCTGAAGTATTCCTTCCAGTATCTTCTTTAGAACTGACTTAATAAATTTATTTATTTTGAATATTTATTTTGAACTGACTTAATAAATTCATTTATTAATGACTTAATAAATTCCTTTAGCCTGATTTTATCATGGAAAATGTTTCTAGGCTATTCTGGCTTTAAGTTTCCATTCAACAAACAATTAACTTGTATTCTGATAGACCTGACAGTATAGCTTAGTGACTTGATGTTTCTCTCGTTTGACTTTCAGTGGCCTTACCTTGTTCTCTGTATTTAGTGACTTGATAGTAATATGATGTAAGAAGCTTCTTTTCGGGCAGAAGAGATGGCTTAGCAGTTAAGGCGTTTGCCTGCAATGCGGAAGGACCTGAGTTCAATTCCCCAGTGCCCATGTAAAGCCAGATACACAAGAGGGCACATGTGTCTGGAGTTCATTTGCAGTGGCTGGAGGCCCTGTTGTGCCCATTCTCTCTGTCTCTGTCTGCCTCTCTCTCTCTCTCTCTCTCTCTCTCTCTCTCTCTCTCTCTCTCTCTAATAAATAAATAAAATATTTTTTAAAGTATTGAACTTTTTTTAAAAAAAAAAAGAAGCTTCTTTTCTAGTGCCGTCTCTTTGATGTTCTCTATGCCTCTTGTACCTCAACGGGCACTCTACCTTGACTTTGAGCCTCCACATTGTCTATTAATAGTACTACCGGTGAGGCTTTCCATGGAGATTTTATATTTGACTTACTACATTTTTCATTCCAGCATCATTTCAGCTTGTTTTTCCCTCAGCATTTTCATCTTTTATTGAATTCCATTTTCATATCCTGGTTTGACTTTCTCATTTCATTTGGTTATTTGTGTTCTCTTGGAATTCATTCAGGCATCTGTTCATGTTCTCTGAATTCATTCAGTTTTTTGAATTCATTCCCTTGTTTATATTCTCTTGGATTTCATTCAGGTGTTTATTCATATCCTGCATGAGTTCTTCATAAATATTTATAAGTGTGACTTTGAATTCTTTGTCTAGATTTAGTTCTCATAGAGGGCTTCTACTATGAGACTGTCTCTCTTGGAGAAATATTGCTTTGGTTTATCATGTTACTCCTTTTGTGTTGAGACGTGCCCATCTGGAGATCAAACATCTCTGGAAAACCTATTAAGTATTAAGATGGGTGTTTGGTGTGCCTTTGTCTTAGCTTGTCTTTTCTTGGCTTGCTATTATTTAAAGTTCTTGTACTTGTAGAATTAGTTGGCGATGATTCATGGATGGCGTAGGTGAGGTGACCTCAGCTAGGGTGGGAGAGCATACATATCCCCTAGTCTTGCAGCCAGGATATGTGTTGCGTGAGCATTATAGTTCCTAAAGAGTAACAGTGAGGACAGTGAAGATTAATGGAACATTGTAGAACTTGCTTTGTTTCATTTGCCACCTCATTGTGTTGTTTCAACTTTTCTTTTTTTTAATTACAGAACCCAGCTGGGTTGTTCTTAACATCAAATTCTTTAAAGGACAGAGATTTTTCACATCCCAGCTAACCAAAAGAACAAGGCTCTGTGCAAATTAACTCTTCAGTGTATGGTTTGATGACATTCATCTAGAAGTAAAGAGGGGAATTGCAAGGAAATCAACAAGTGGAGATGAAAGGCTCCACTGTGATAGGAAAAAGCAATTCTGAAGATCATTGGTGTGGATGTAGAGGCAATGGAAGTTCTACCTTCAGCAGAAGCAGCTCTTTCGGGATGGTGAGTTATACCGAATCCTGGGAAGAGATTCAAATCTGTTGGGATGATTTTCTACTGGAAAGGCTGAGGTAGACAACATGGAGCAATCATTAATGAAGTCTCAAAGCCAGGGAAGGAGGCACAATCTGGGGCCACATGAGTCACACTAAAACTTATCAGATGGTTTGTTTCAAAAAGTCAGAATAAATATCCTAATCTCCAACAGCTGAGCATGCATCCCTGGTTTCAAATACAATTTGTCTGAGCACAGTCCAGTCTCCATCAACCCAGGCCAGCTTGGAATCCTGAAGCATCCAGGACCCTGGGCACATACCACCAACCAGTCCATGAACCGGGGGCTCTGGACTGTGCTGTGACACTTCAGGAAAGGATTTCTTATCCATACATTTTTCCACAGAAAGGAAGATTTGTAATGTGGGGTTTTGCACATGTTCACCCTCCTTCTTTTGGCTAAAGACACTTGTCTTTGTTAGTGCCTTCCTATCGTTTTGTGACACCAAGGCAGCAGTTCTCACAAGTCCTTCTGGACCACAAGTTCAAACCCAACCCACCGGGTTCCCTCCCCAGAATCGCTGACCTGGTGGAAGTGAAGGAGCCCATATCATATATATGATGCTGAAGCTGTAGATCCTGAGACCACACATTGAGAGTCACTGGTTTAAATGTTTATGGGAAAAGTCAGCAAAGACAAACCTCAAAAGCCTCCTCTCCAGCTTTTCTTGGGAAGTGAGTTGTTAGGACACTGAAGAGGGTGGGATTAGGAAGCGGCTGAGGCAGACATTATAACAAGGCATGCTGACCAGTCTCATTTGTAAGGTCCTTTGCCAGATTTCCCTCTGTAAATCAGGCTTTCCACGTGTACTCCATGCTCCTGGGAGGTAGAAATCACAAGGCCTAAGGTCCTTTGCCCTATCTCCAGATGACCCTAGGACCCCAAAGTGGCCTCTCCTGAGAAGACTCGGGACCAAGGCTCCAGGGAGAATTCAACAGTAACATTCGCTGTGGCAGTGCCCCCAAACTCATGCAAAGTTTATAAGAATGGAGATTTGGGTGTTCCCTCAGGAGGTATCCAGCCCCTAGGTGGAAAGCAAACTGTGCAGCTCCAATCCCCAAACTATCGAGGGTCATTTCCTCTGCTGTGCATATCGATGCCTGAATAAACTAGGCATAGATAGACAGACTTCAATTTATGTCCTGATGATCCCATAGGGAGTTGAAAATATTCTAAATTGAAAATACATTTAAAATACACCTGACCTGTCCAACATCATAATTCAGCCTCACCTCATCATAAACATGTCAAAATACTTACATCACCCAACAGTTGGGTGAAATCAATTACCCAAAACCTATTTGAATTTACTGAGCACGATGCTGAAAGTGGAAAGCAGAATGTTTGTATGGGGATGTTATTGCACATCATAAAGTCACAACATCATAAATCAAACTATTTAGACATATATGTCTAAATGTAAAATATGTAAAATTTAAATATCTCAGAGAAATTCATTGATATATTTTTAATTACTGCCACAAAGCTCAGACTGGAGAACACTGAGTTGCACCCCTACTGTCCAAATCCATTATGCTTCAGGCAGACCAGTCCTACCTTTCTGCAACCAAACCTATAAACAGCCTATGAAAGAGTGCCCAAGGACAGGCTGCATGGAATCAGAAGATGGACTGGATAAACGAGATAGACGGAGACAGATAATGCATGCATTCTCCCTGCTGGGAGGCAGAAGGAGAAGGAGCAAATGGGCTCAGACCAGCCTCTCCTCCCAATTTCTCCTTCTGCACAGTGAGGATGCTAACTAAGTCCCATTGGCTGAGAAGCCCTGTAGGAGCCAAGCCAGAAGCATAGTAACTTTCTGTTCTTTCACATGCCTCTCCCGATCCCCTTTCGTCTGTACTATGCTGGGAACGTGCCCTCTCATCACATTTGAGCAGGGAGGGTGTCTGGTGCTGAGGAAGGCTGTGAACAGTCCCTAGAGAAACAAGGCAGGATTCAGCATATACAGTCAGACTCAAGTGGCAAGGAGCTTAGACAATGTTACATTGTGGAGTTAAAAATATGTATTTTTAAGAGCCTGGGCTTACTGAGTCAGCAATCCGGAACATTCTCAAGAGGCTAAAAATATCCCGAGAGAGCTGAGTTTTAAACTATGCTTTTTAAAACCTTCTACATGAACACAATTGAGTATTTCATCTTTGAAATATCAAATATCAAGTTTGTATTTTCGCTATTGAAACTGGTAAATGTAGAGGAAGTCCAAGCCTCGGAGGTTTGGGCATCATGGCCTTAAAGGCCTTTCAGTCCTTGGTTCCGTGGTAGGTGACAGAGATGTACAAGTTTGAATCCCTCAAATGATTCACATTTTCAAAGCAAGGAGATATGATGCTTTTTCTTTTCCATCTAGCAATTTGAAGATGCTTTTTCTTCAGTTTCAGAACAGCAATACAAAGAGTACATCTTCAAATATGAACCAAACTTGTGTCAGCCAAATGCTTGAGCCCTGGTTTTGCCTGGCAGCAATAGGCTCACAAATAATCTGAAACATTCTGGTAAAATGTAAAGTCACGTACCACCACCACTACCACCTCATGCAACTTCCCCCTGACCCACACTAAAGTACACCTGCAAGGAGGCAAAAGGAACAAGTTTATCATAGAAACAGTAGGTCACTGTGGAACACTTAGCATCAGCTGAGGAACTAGATGCACACAGTGCCTTCAGTGGTTTTGTTTGTTTGTTTTTTAAGTGAGCTCTGAGTCTGAAGGCAGACAGTGAAGAGAAAAACCAGTTCTATTACCATAAGCCAGCCTGGTAGCTAGCTTTCTGTTGTTGGTTTACTTTGGCTTGGCTTGGTTTGGTCTGGTTTGGTTTGGTTGAGACAGGATCTTGACATGTAGCCCAGTCTGGCCTCAAACTAGTTATCCTCCTGCCTCCTGCCTGTTGGAATTCCAAGGATGTGCCAGTTAGCTATCTGTCATGGCTTGATCCAGGTGTCCCCCACAAACAAATGAATGTGTTCTCAGTGATCAATGCTCAGCTGATGGCAGTTCAGGAATTAAGACCTCGCTAGAGCTGTGTTGTTAGGGGGAGGCTTATTGGGGTTATAAATCAGCTTCCCCTTGCCAGTATTTGGCACACCTTCCTGCTATTTCCAGTGCTATGGCAGAGGTGATGTCCACCCCTCTGCTCATGCCATCATTTTCCCTGCCAGAATGGAGTCTCCCCTCGAGTCCATAAGCCAAATAAACCCATTCCTCCATAAGCCGCTTTTGTTTGCGTTCTTTCTGTGCAGAAACTAGAAAGCTGACAGCAACACTATCTTTCCTTGTTGCTCTGTCTGAATACCCTATAGAAATAACACAGATGGAAAAAAGGTTATTTGGGCTCATGGTTTCTGTCCAGGGTCCTTGTCTCTACTGATCAACATCATGGTGGCAGGACCATGCGGCAGAGGCTGCTCATTTCATGGTGGACAGGAAGTAGAAAGAGAGAAGGAGTGAGGGAAGACAAGGTATTGCCAAGGACCCACTGAAGTGGCCTACTTCCTTCAGCTAGGTCCTACCTCCTCAAATAGCACCACCAGCTGGGCATCAAGCCTTCATCCATGAGCCTGGGGAGGGTGGATATAGTTCATATTGAAACCAAAACATAGGGTCTGTGACCTGCTAGAGGATCAAAACGTTCAGAGAAAGACAGCCTCTACACACCAAGAGCATTTTTCTGTCACCATGCATTGCCTGCATCGCTTACCTTGGATTAGTCATTTAGGAGCAGAGAGGCTAGAAGTTAATATGGACCATCAATACAGCAGTGAACACACCCTTGAAAGCTAAAGCATCTTCTCTCAGCTTACGCAGTAACGCTTACCTCAGAGTCTACTCCTGGAGATGCATAAGCAAGCATTCATGTGAATAAAGCACCAGGCCAGGCACTGTGGAAGAATTCCCCCAAAAAAGGAATGGTTCCTCCACTCAGAAAGCAGATAGGCCTAGGCGGGAGAATTAGACATGAGCAATGAGAAAGTATTTCAGGCTAAAATGTCTACCAGACACTTTGGATTTGAGGAAGAGTAGGAATAAGAGTATTTTTTTTAATTTTTGGTTTTGTTTTTGTTTCATGCAGAACCAGAATCTATGAAGTCGGATAATGAAACAGAAGTCTATCATCACTGAGCACCATATCAAGAAATTGACCCTTTAATTATCCTAAAGCCCAACTTTCATATGCTCCATGATGGGTGTGCGCATGCACTCACACACTGGGACCTCTCGTCGTCTCCTAGGTGGACTGAGTTGTGAGCAAGATGAGTTCAAGGTTCACTGTGGGTCAAGGTCACCTGCATCAGTGCACAGCTTAGAGGCAATGGCAGGAGAGGAGATGCTGATAGTTGCCATGGAAGAGACTGAAGCGACTTGACAACTGGGTGTGAGAGTTGGGATGGAGATGATTAGTCCATTAGTTTGCTAGATCACAGTATGCAGTGTGGACTGGACACAATAGGAATTAATTGCTCACACTTCTGGACACTAGAAATCAGAGATCAAAATGTCATGAAGGCACCAACCTCTCTTGTCTTCTCCCTGTCTCTCCACAGAGTCGGTTGTGTCTCTCAAAATCTCTTCCTACAGATGCATGTCTGAATGTCACATTGGGTTCTAATTCTCACTATGACTTCATTTTACCACGGCTACTTCTAAAGGCCTGATCTCAAAATATAGTCACATTCTTAAGCAGTGAGAGTTAAGACCTCAATATATAACTTTAGGATTCACAAAACTTCCAGAAACTGCTCATGGGGTGACAGTAAGTTTGGTTTCAGAAGCATGACATTTGAAAAAGAAATAGCCAGACCTGGCAAGCATAGGCACTCAGCAGGCTGCAGCGAAGATCAGGGCATAAAATTCTAGAGAAAGCCATAGCGCATGGCATGAGATGCCTTCCAGAGCAGAACATCCCAAGAGAGCAGCACAGGCTTAGCTTCTCACTCACCTATGCAGGTTGGACCCTCTGGGCACCTGTTCATGTGCTGAGTGAGCCTCAAAGAGCGAACTGAGGGATTGTTTTCTAAAGAATGAGACAACCTGTTTAATAATTTACTCCCAGACACTCCTGCCAGTCATGTCCTCAGGATGCGCCTTCACATTCACTACATGGATTTGTCACCTTCCTCCTCCCTGCCATCTCCTATTGGTAACAAGCTTCTTCTCAATATCCTATCCTCATTCATTCAAATCTAAACGTCCTTCCTAACATAGCCGTGCATTGCTGGATAACGGAAATATGTTCTGAGAAATATGTCATTAAGCCGGGCATGGTGGTGCACGCCTTTAATCCCAGCACTCCGGAGGCTCACCATGAGTTTGTGGCTATTCTCAAACTGAGACTATATAGTGATTTCTAGGTCGGCCTGGGCTAAAGCAAGACCCTACGTCAAACAACAACAAAAAAAAAGAAATATGTCATTGGATGATTGAGTCCTTATTGTGTGAACAGCATAGAGTGTACTAAAGTGCATCTTATAAGGCATCTTTGATGTGGCAAGGCAATATAAGCTTATAGAACCACTGTGATATACAATATATACACATTATAGATAATTTATATCGATATGTGCCCATCATTGGCGAAAATGTCATATATGCAGGACATGACTGTATCTGTGACCTCCCCAGCATCTAGTACAGCTTGTTTGTGTTTGATGGTGGTGGTGTTTGGAAACAGAGTCACTATACAGCCCAGGCTGCCTTCAAACTTCAGATCCTCCTGCCTCTGCCTCCCAAGTGCTAGGATTACAAGCATGTACCACAATGCTTAGGAGCAAGTGAGCAAGGTCAAACCTCTAGGAGGTTCTCAGCAGAGCAGTGAAAACACACAGGCCAAACTTCCTAACAAGTATGCTCCTCCCTGAGCAGAATTAGCCTCTCCATGCCTCAGTTTCCTAATCTTATCAAAGGAAAGAGGCACTTATAGCATGTACTTTGTAAAATTGTTTGGGGCATTAAATGAGTTATTATCTGTAAAACACTAAGAGTAGCAAATGGCACACAGTCAACACTAAGTACATGCTGGCCCTTTTCCATAACCACTAAGTGCTTTGTATAGTCCCTTGGTTGTCTCATTCACTCTCCAAAAACCTTTAAGGTAGATATTGCCATCCCAAGCATGGAGAGGAGGAAGACTGAACCAATGAGGTTTAGAAACGTACAGGACTGTTGAGTGGCAGAGGTAGACTGTGAACTCAGAGCTGAGGTTTATGTCCTTTCTCTTCTGCTGTACCATAAATTAGGCTGAAGATAATTCCTAGTCAAGAAAAATGTCCCTATGGTCTCAAAGAGAACCCTGTGAATCAGAAGGTGGGACCAATATGATATTAGAATCCACAGATACAATAAAATACAAGGTTTCAGAGATGTGATTAGATCCTAATTCTTTCTCAGCTGATTGCAACCACTGTATCAGCATCATGTCCAAGCTGAAAAGCTTTTAGTCGGCATTATCCAGAAAGCATTCCTAGGATTCAGTGGCCCCAATAATGCTCACAGAATTCCTACCCCTGGAAAACCAGTGACAGCTGGACTTCTCAGCAGCTAATTAGTCAACCACACAGATTACATGACCAGACAGGTTTTGACTGTGCTTTTAAACATTGCAAGCATTGGGCTGGAGAGATTGCTCAGTGGTTAAGACACTTGCCTGCAAAGCCCAAGGACCCAGATTCTATTCCCCAGTACCCACATAAAGCCAGATGTAAAAGGTTTGCAGTGGCTAGAACCCTGGTACACCCCTTCCATTCTCTCTCTTTCTCTCTCTCTCCCCTCTTTCTCCTCTCTCTCTTTCTCTCTCATAAATAAGAAATATTTTTTAGAAAGAATCCCAAGCATTCATGCAGAATGTCAGATGCCATCAACACTAACTATTCAGATATGATTTCTAGACTTGGCATTTTCCAAAGCCCATGGCACGGAACCAGCTCAGTGAAAAGGAGCTCCGCAGTTGATTAGTGATGTCTGTCAGAAAACAGGAAGAAGAGTTAAAAACCTTTTCGGTCCAAACCACCACATGTTCATTCAGGATTTAAGGAATGCTGAAATCCACTGCCTCTTCATGAATGGCTGTTTTATTACTGGACACAAAAACACACATATGACTGTCCCTTCCTTTAGGAAGAGGTAAGAAATCACTTAAAAATCTAAGTAGAAATGGTATTGGAGGAAATAATAGAACTGTTTAAAACCCTGTCTACTCAAGAACTCTTACCATGCTTTAAAACCCATCATTCCGTGTCAGTGGCTTTGAGAGGTCAAGCCACAAAAACCAAACCACAACAAAAATTAAAGAATCAAAGGGTCCCTGGCTGCAGTTTTGCTCAGTCCCTTGCCCTCTGCAGGAATAACCAGCCACAAACCACATGCGTGTTCAGGTCTTTCAGACAGCCACACTTACCAGGAAAGCCCCAACCAGCCTCACCAGCCATGGTGGCCAAAAAGCATTTCTTGGAACTCAGCCAAAATCTTCTCTAATTCCCATCCAATCATTCAAAATCTGCCTGTCAGGGCCATGCAGAACACAGCCTCTGTTCAAGATGTCAGTCGTTCTAATCTCTGGAGTCACTCCCACATCTTCCTACTCCCTGCTTGGGATGCTAAATTATTTCACAGGCAGTGTTTCAGATCTCTTAACCTGCCAGGGGATCCTATCTTTGGATAAACCTCCCTCTCCTCAACTCAGAGAGTCTGCCAGAATCCCTCAGTCATTGCTCTTGGGCAGAAAGCCCAGCCAATCACAGGGCTGGTTTCACGCATTGCCCTTTTCCTCACCACCATGCACTGCCTGTTGTCAAGTATGTGAAATTATTTCATGTTCCTTGTCCAGCCTTCCAGTTGGTTAAGTCCAGTCCTCCTTCTCACATGATGCCTGGAAGCAAACACACTCTTAAGTCAATGTTTACAAAACTTCACCATTAAGTGAACTATAAAAACTCCCTTTAATATTGGGAACAAAGGGTGCTTGCCAGCAACATGTCTTTATGATATTATATTAAAGTTCCAAGCTAGTGTAGTAAAGAATAAATAAATATCGTAAATGAAGGAACAAGCCTGCCTTGGTGTGTAGTTTATATGATTGTGTAGCTTAAAATCTTAAAATGATCTACATTCAAAAACATCCTAAAAGGTGCACATTTAAGACAAGCATTTAGAAAACTGTAAGTTTGGGCTGGGGATGGTAGCAGACACCACTAACCCTAGCACTCTGGAGGCTTAGGCAGGAAGATCCTGAATTTAATGCCAGTCTAGACTTTATACCAAGATCCTGGCTCAAAAAGGAAAAGGAAAACAGTAGAAAATATGGTTATAAAAGCATCACCTAGCATAGTTTAAAAAAAAACAAACAGAAGAAAAGTGGGCTGTGGAGATGGCTCAGTCAGTAAAGTGCTTGACACACAAGCATGAGAAACTGAATTCAGATCCCCAGAACTATGTAAATGAGGGACACGTCAGTGTGGGCCTGGAATCCTATCCCATAATTCAGGAGGTGGAGACAGGTGTATCCCTAGCAAGCTGGTGGGCTCTGGATTCGATGATACTGACTCAATAACTATACCCAGGTCACTCTCTCGACTTCCTCCTTGCTGATGTGGAGATGTGACACCCACCTGACATGCTTTCCTTCCCACAACAAAACTTCCCCTTGAAACTGTAGGTGGGAAACAAGCCCTTCCCTTCCACCAGCTGACTCTGGTAAGGTGTTTTGCCTCAGTAATGAGAAAGTAAAAACTGCACATGTGTACAAAATGTGCCCACACACATTAAAATATGCATACACACATGCATGTGTACCACACACATATACACACCTGTATGTGTAAACACAGAAGCATGTGAAGCAGAAAAATTTGAGGGTTAGCAAGGAATGTGAGCAGCTTTAAAGTTCCCACAGGAACACACAGCAAAAGCAGCTAGTTAAAGAGAAACCTGCTCAGTACTGGGACAATAGAAAAAGTGCCCTGAGGGCAAAGACCCCACCATTGGACGGATGCATGCAAATACTTTTAAAAGGAGAAAGCCTGAAGAGAGAACGCTGAAGAAGGGGTTACCCAATCAAACACAAATATCTAGGATGATGTCTTCACAGATTTGACACCAAGACACATTGATGCCACTATAGCCTTAGCCCAAAGGAGCCAGGCTTCTCCCTAAACTGGCATGACAGATGTAAGATTAAGGGGTTCAAGATGTCTTGCTCCATAGTTTCCGAGAACTGCTGAGGCTGAGTAATGTGAGTCAATGGGGTTAGGCACTGAAGTTTCACGGCTCAAGCCCACTTCTTATTTGATTTCGGCTTCCTGACTGCAGCCAGCCACTGACTCTTGCTGCCATTTCTCCTCCACCATGATTGTCTCTCCTGGAGCTGTAAGCCAGAATAAACCCTTCCTTCCTTCAAGGTGCTATGGCAATGAGGATTACTGATCCAGTAAGCTCTTTCCAAGCTTTGTTCTGGGAGTTGGTAGACTTCGTGGAAATTTGTATCACCTTTATTATGCTTCTATGGCTTGTTTCATATCATCTCTTAGGCAACTGTTAAACTTTTATAATTCATTATGAATAGTGGTAGTATGCCTCCTCCTGAATCCCCACTTCTAGCATCAATTTTTCCTGTTTTATTAGACAACCTGTGAGCATCTTCCACAAGCCTAGCTCTGACCTGGATAATACTATGATTTACAAATCAGTGTTTGGTTGTGGCCAAATGATTTGTGTGAATAAGTTCTAATGATGGGATGAAAGACAGGATTCTGGTATGATGTATTCCCAGGAAAGGGAGAAGAGAAACACTGAGCAAGCGTTCCGAGATATGTTTAAACTCTTGTCAGCTAGAAAGTGATATCACTCTCTTTGATGAAGAGGAAAGAATGAGATCATGTGTCTAAGAAGGCTGTCCAGGGGATGTTTCCATCTGGGTGCTGTCCACTACCCCACCTCTGTTTTCTCAGAAGGGGCTGCCTTGCCTCAGAGGAAAGCACACTGAGGCTACCGGCATGCACAGGCATCCACAATTACTCTTCTCTAACCTAGCCAGATTCTGTTTGAAAGCCTTCATACGTTCATCAAAAGAAAGCTTCAGGGGCTGAAAGTAGGTGTCACCTGAACCTCAAACAGGGATGGGATGCAGTGTTCTCCAAGGCAACCCTTGATTCTTGGTGATGGCTGACCTGCTCATGGCCCCAGGTGGCAATAACCCCACCAATTGCTTCATTTCCTGAAAAGGAAAGTGTCCCAAGATGGCCACACTTGGTATCCAAGGAGAAGGTTCATCTACCTTGTCTTCCTACCAGTCCCCTGGCACACCACAGAATCCCGAAATAAAGCATGAGTCCTATGCACCGTGCCAGGCCTATGGGTGAAAGCATGTTTGCCATCACCAAGGCTGGCATAGGGTAGCACACACAAGTGAAAGCATGTCTGCCATCACAGAGGCTGGTATAGGGAAGCATACACACAAGGATGTCATTAGCTACCCAGCACTCAGGTATGCGCCGATGTAGAGGTGTCAGTGCTTGAAGACAAGAGGAGTTTCCTGGCTACCTTCCTGTGTCAACTTGCAAGGGCATGGAACACAAACAGTAAGTCTGGGTATTGCTGGGAAGGTATTTCATAGATATGGCTAATATCATAATAGCGATTACTCCCGCACTGGGCATGGTGATGCTACCTGTAATTCCAGCACTTGGAAAACTAAGACAGGATTTTCACAAGTTAAAGGCCAGACTGGCTATAATGAGAAGTGGTCTTTAAAATAAATACCCTTGGGGGCTGGAGAGATCTCTCAGAATTTAATGTGCTTGCCTGCAGAGCCAAGGGATGCAGGTTCAATTCCCCAGTACCCACTTGAAGCCAGATGCACAGGTGGTGTTGCATGCATTTGCAGTTTGCAGAAGCTAGAGATCCTGGGGTTCCCATTCTCTCCTTCTGTCTCTCTCAAATAAATAACATTTTTAAAATACCTTTGATGTGTGGGTAGGTCTGAGCTAGTTAGAGGCCTTAAAAGAAAAACAGAAGGCTGGGCGTGGTGGTGCACCCCTTTAATCCCAGCACTTGGGAGACAGAGGTAGGAGGATCGCTGTGAGTTCAAGGCCACCCTGCGACTACATAGTGAATTCCAGGTCAGCCTGGACTAGAGCGAGACCCTACCTCGAAAAACCAAAAGAAAAAAAAAAAAAAAAGAAAGAAAAGAAAAACAGATTTCCCTGAGGAAGTCAGCCTAGAGACTACAGCATCCATTCCTGACAGTCCAGCCTGCTGTCTGCCTACAGTCTCTAATTTGCCAACTTCCACAGTGACAGAGTCTGATCCTCGAAATAAATTTGTGTTCATCATGTTTCTCCAGGGGAGGGAGGGAG
Organism: Zapus hudsonius; assembly: GCA_004024765.1. Taxonomy (NCBI): domain Eukaryota; kingdom Metazoa; phylum Chordata; class Mammalia; order Rodentia; family Dipodidae; genus Zapus; species Zapus hudsonius. The sequence goes on from PVHP010027686.1 coordinate 18,102, forward strand.
GAAGAAAGGGACACCACCAGGCAAGGGCCTATGAAACCTTACATGTTGTACTTAGCACTGAAAGCCTGAGGCAAACTTGCTCAGATTTTTATCTTGGATTCATCCAAGTCTAGAAGCTTCATGATCTTGGGTAATTCCCACATGCTCTTAGAATCAGTTTCAGCTCCTGTAAAATGGAAAGTTATCTCCTTACTAGTTATTGAGTGGAGGTCAGAGGTTAAGTAACTTGTTCACGAACACACAGCTGAGCAATGTGTGGCCAGGATTTAACCTCATGTGTGTCTCCAGCAGGTGTGCCCCAGTGCTCCACCATGCATCATCTTGCTCCTAGGCCCTCTGTATGTTTGTTCTTTAACACTCTTCCACAGAGAGTTGCACAGTTGCTTTCAGCACTGCTGACAGATGCCACTGACACTCCTAACTTTGGCCCAACCCAAATATTGTGCTACAGGCATCCATCACATTCACCTGCATGACCGTGACCCACACATCTCAAATCCGGCACATCTTAAACTTATGATGCCCGTGATCTTTCCCTTACCACCTCCCAAGACCTAGCTTCCCTGCCTCTATGTATGTGACCCTGAGAAAGGTACAGACGCTCCAGCCTCAGTCTTCTGACCTAAATGGGGACATTTCACAAGAGCAGGAGAGAAGACTCCAACAGTGCAGTCTGTGTTTGCAGTACCTCAGTGTCTACTGCATGGTAGGCATCAAAGCAGGTACATTTTCATGTAGTTACTAAGTGTCTACTTATCCATTAACAATGATTTTAGCTAATTACACAACGGTAGATATGGAATTAGTCTTAATCACTATTTGCAATCTAGGGGAAAAAAAACGTTTTCCCACATAAACCAAGCACACCAGCTGCGGCAGAGCCTAGTTGTTTATACGTTGATGTGCTGCCACCTAGTGGACTACAATTCATGTAAGGCAACATCCTAAAATGCTTAGAAAAATAGACTAATCCATAACATAGCTGGACTTCAACAACTATCTGAAAACCATGAAGAACTACTTGTAACTTCATGCTACAGAAAGTTCCATCTCATCATCTTAAGATCTGCCATGTTTCTAGGGGCCATGGACTTGGACTCGGCTCCTGCACTAAGCCTCCAAAACATGAAACCAAAATGGATGGATGCCTCCAATCCAAAACCATATGACCTTCTGAAAAACCAGGGGCAGGAGATAAGAGCCGTCCCCAGACAGAGTGACTTTCAAATAACCCATGATTTTTCTTGCTTCTTTCATCAGTACTGCCCATGAGGCACAAAGCACTCTGGGCCTCTTCACACTGAGGGTTGCCCAATTCATAAATTGCTCAGGGCTCAAATCAAATGCTATTTTGTCCATACCAGTTTTTAGCACCCTCTAACTCACAAAATAAGAAAATTGCAGAATGAACTGCTCTGCTCCGTCAGGATCCTGTCATGGTCTCGATTAGAACCAAACTTAAACAGGGCCGCTCACTCCCACCCCAGCTAGGTTTCCTGGCAGCTCTGACCTTCAGCAAGCCAAGGGATGGTTTTCCATTCTGATTAAGCTGTTGTTAGCCAGAAAGGAAAAACTGTGGAGACAATTTTAATAATCTTATGCCTTTTTTTTCCTTACCAGTCGAAAGGCTTGTCAACATCACTGATCTTTTCAGAGGGTTTCACTGATTTTTGAATGTTTTTGCATTCAATTACAACCTCTCTAAACACTTGCTACAACTGCTTCCCACAACCTTCGGTGTGGCACAGTTCTGGTTTCATGAATCTCTGAGTATTTCCTCGTGCTCTCGCTTCTGACCCACTGGTTATTCACTAGTGTGTAATCCCCACATGCATGGATTTCCTCCTCCCTCTCCTGTTGCTGATTCTGCATTTAATTCACTGTGGCCAGAGGGGTTCCTGGAGTCAGTTTTACTCTATGTGGGATTTCTCCAGAAAGCAAGGGCAGTTCTGAGCTGAGTACAGGAAAAAAGCAGAGTGGTCCACGGCCATAATGGTTGAAGTGCCAGCGTCATCATATAAGCTGCTAGTTCTTTTTTGGTATAAGTCACTGGTTTTCATGAGAATTTTCTGTTATTAGCATTTGAACTAATTCCTTGGAAAGAACACTACAAAGCTAAAATCCACAAATACAACTGACAAAGGAAATACAACTTGTTGTAAAGCCTTTATCATCATAACCAAATGAACAACAACAACAAAAAAGCCTGCTCAAGCTAGGTGGAGTAAGTGCTTGAATCAAATTTTCACTGATAGCAGAAAGTCAAGTCTACTTAATAAACTGGGAAACACCAGTACTTAGTAACACAGAGGTAACTACACCAAAATATAAAAACAGAAGCATTTGGGCTGGAGAGATGACTGATTCAGTGGTGAAAGGCACTTGCTTGCAAAGCCTGATGGCCCAGGTTCAAATCCCCAGGGTCCACCTAAAGCCAGATGCACTAAGTGGCACATGTGTCTGGAGTTTGCTTGCAGTAACAAGAGGACCTGGCATGCCCATTCTTTTTCTTTCTCTCTCTCTCTCTCTCTCTCTCTCTCTCTCTCTCTCTCTCTCTCTCTCTCTCTCTCTCTCTGCTTGCAAATAAATGTTTTTTTTAAAAGAAACACTCGTTTTAGTACTTAAGTATTGTACTAAAATAAAACTCTATTTTAAACTATAGGGTATGAGAAAAGATCATTCAAATCTCTGCCTTTCTGGGAAAGGAATAAATGCTCCTCCATATCTACTGCTGCTCTATTTCAACAGCCAGGGTAACAAGGATATGGAGTAGCCCATATGCCCAACCACTGATAAATGGATGATGAAGATGTGGTACATAAGCACCACGGAGCATAATTCAGCCTAAAGAAATATAAAAGTCTGGAATTTTTAGGAAACTGGATAAAACTAGAAGGGATTCACACCAAGTAAAGCAACCCAGATTCTAGAAACCTAAACACCGCATGTTCTCTCTCATATGCAGATCTAGCTTCGGATTTCTAGGTTAGTGGGTGTAAGCAGGTAGAAAGGACAGCAGAAGTGGGGAGGGAGAGATTATGCAGGGGTAAGAGAACACACAGAACAAAGCAGAGGGAGGTAATAAAAAGCTCTAAGTGGAATAAAGATGGGGAAATAAGGGAGGGATGGGGTGGTGGGAAAATGAACTAAAACTGACATGTGAATAAACCATATGGAAGCCCAGAATGAAAACTGTGTATATACATGTGTTCATAGGAGTTGACAATGCACACCCCACCACAGCAGTGAAGAGGAGAGCCCTTCCATCTTGCTTAAGGCAACATCTCTTGTTTGTTACTCCATTAGCAAACTTCCAAAAATTCCCGTCTCCGTCTCTCTTCTTGCTGAATGTGGGACTGACAGAAGCCCACCACAGCTTCCGGCTTCCAGTGCCTGAGAATCTGAACTCAAGCACCTAAAATGGCGTGGAAGAACTTTCTCCACTGATGTATGACTCAGCCCATCTCACAGGGTTATTGTTCACTTTTGCAATATGCAAAATGGAGCAGGTAGGGACAGTTCCACAGTCACCCCTCCCCACAGCTGACAGACGCTCCTGAGCACTATTGGATGTATGCACCACTCCCCTGGTCCTAGGCAGGCCATAGTGACTGCTTTGTGCAACAAGGTGCAGCAGAAGAGCTGTGATGTCAATTTAGACTAATGATAAATGCCACATACACTTCTGCTCTCCAGAAACACTGTCAGAACCCAGCCCCAGGTTGTAAAGTACATAACCCCTATGGAGGAACTTCAGAGAAGTCCCAACAATGCATATGTTCCAATGAACAGCTTGAGGCCCAACCTCCAGACCTCTGGCTGAAGATAGACACCTGTGTTTCCTGCCCAGCATGATGTGAGGCCTTCAAGCAGTCCTGAGCCCCAGACACTGCTCAGCACGGAGCTGCCTCTACTGCGCTCCACTCAAATTTCTGCTCCACAGTGCACGGCTAACTTGTGGGGTCAGTATTCATGCAGCAACGGCGTCAGAAATCGTGGCTTTATTAGCACCTGGAAAACTTGATGCCTGAGCACAGAAAAGGCCACACTTTGAGTGCTTCATTAATGAGTTATTGTATCTCAAATACTGCACTAATAGTTGTTTCTACTAATGGTTGTTTGCTTGCATACAGGTGACCCTCAAAGTATACTGCACTGGTGAGAGTTAAGTCAAGCTACGAGTGACAGAAAAGCCACAACAGGTGCTTAAACAAGATAAAAGTTTGCTTCTCTCACTTCAGAGAGGCAGCTGAGGGCTGTAATGGCCACCAACAGGAATCAGATGGTTTCTACCTGCCAGGCACAAAGTGAGGCCTGTGTCCCTGTCCAAGATGGCTGCTCCAGCTCCAGCTCCATCCAGCATCTATTATTTCAGCCAACAGGAAGAGAAAGAGGGAAGGAGAAGAGGATGTTCTTCCTGTAATCCATCAGCCATTTCCTTTTCCACTAGCCAGAACATGGTCACACCAAGATGCAGTGCTGAAATCTAAGGAAAGAAATCCCTACTTCGGGTCTCCATGTTCCAACTAAGAAGCTGAAAAACTTGAGATAGAAGAGGAATATGAGGTCAATCCTGCCACATGCATCATCCAAAATTAAAATTCCTATTTGCTAGGATTTCAGGTTCAAATATCAACATGGTTAGCCAAAGACCTGTATTGACATATACCTGTGAAACTTCCAATCCTAAGATTTCGATCTTTCCATTTAAATAAAAAGCAAGTCTTTAGCAGAGTGTCAACTTTACACACCAGATGGAATAAAAACTAAATATCAGTATAGCCAACAAGTACTTAATATCTTTTCCAAAGATAAGAAAAGGTATTTAGAGTATTTCCTCTAAGAATAGTACATGTCCTGTTTCATATTCTACAGACATTCCTGTCGTCTGTTTTCATGAGCAAGTCAGTCAATAGTCAACCGTAAATTTATAAAGCTATCACATACTTGTCATAATTCAATGAGATTATACACAGCTAATGCTTGTAAACAGTAGTTTTATACAAATATAAAGTTATTCATTTTTCAAGCTACCACTCTAATAAAGACACTTATTCAATTGAACAAAACATTTTTAAAATATTTTACCAATACACAAATATAACATAATCTGCTAATTAAGAGATTCCAACAAAATTATAGTACCTACAAAAGAGTTAACATACCTACAATAGTTTACAGACTGGTTTAGTTTATACTTACATATATTGCTTTGTCTTAGGAAACACCATTAATACAAATGCATGATTTACAATATCCCCATTATAGCAAGAAAACAGATTCTTAAAATAAAATGTTTTATAGGCATTTATTATGCCAAATATTTAAATGATTATTCTCATTATTACATAAGAATAATATTTCTCTAGTAGTAAAGGTAATATTTTATTACCCAAAGACCAATGAAAAGCTTTCAGACAGTTCCAAAGCAAAATCTGTCCATAAAATAAATAAAACAGCAGCAATCCCTGGGTGTCCCTTTCACATAACTTATGAAGTTTCCATTTATATTAACTATTGGCCCAAATTTGGCTTTTACTTGCTTGTGTATATCTAAAATAGAAAA
>PVHP010027687.1:0-23672 GCA_004024765.1 Zapus hudsonius
GGAGGATATACAACTGATCAGGGATGGGGAGGGGGGGATTTGGGGAAGTCGGGATAACAACGCATGGTTTGCCCACTAAATAATGTAACTCATTATGGATAATAAATATTAAAAAAAAGGATGTAAGAGGCAAAGGAAGGGGAGGAGTGCTTGGAAAACTGCCTTCAAGACATCAAGTGACCATGACAGACATACCTCCATGAGGCCTGCATAATAGGAGGAGAAATAATATGCCACCAAGTTGGAGTTCATTGTGTTCACATATGAAGAGTCTCAATAAAAAGGTATAAATAAATAAATTAAATTAAATAAAAATTGTGGAGTGTGAAGGGCTTGGAGAGGTACGGAGTAGAGAGAGTAGGGAGAAAATTATACAAATTTTAAGACATTAGCCAGTTCCATAGAACATCTTCTGACTAGTAGTCTACAAGATATAACCACCAATAAAGGGAAAAGCAGGAAATGATCAGATACTGCAAAACAAGTCAGAATTCCTTGGTCAGGAAACTCAGACTTCAGAGAGAAGCACACACTGCTCTCTGGAAAACAAGAGTGATTTTTCACACCAAGAAAAAAAAATCTCTCAGATAAATTTGCACATTTCCTTTAACCCAAGCTTCTTTCACTTAGTTGGAGAATCTGGTTTGTTTTACAGAAGGCAGAGAAAACAGGAAAACCAAGATCTATCAATATGGCAAAAAATATAGCTAACTGCCCACCATGAGACATGCCACCTCTCCTGCTTCTGCTGGGGCTCAGGAGAAACTGCAGAGGAAGTGGAAACATGAGTACTCTGACTGCTAGCCTGACAGCCGGCTCCAGAGCAATGGTGACAGACAGGGTTATTAATCAAAACCCATCAAAGCAGAAATCCAGAGGCTACAGAGAAGTCAACACTAACTCCAACTGCCAAGAGGCCTGCCCTGGTTCAGGGAAGATTTCAAAAGACGTGTGGAAAGATCATAGAAGTCACAGAGTGGGTAGGAATACCCTGAGGCATGGTCTCCTCACTATCCCACAGAGACTGAATACCATATAACTCCACTGAAGAAGGTCCAAGGGTAGTAATGGGGTCAGGGTTAAGGAGATGGAAGAGTATAACTAGTCATAAATATATATATATATATATATATATATATATGTGTGTGTGTGTGTGTGTGTGTGTGTGTGTGTGTACAAATGTAATGACATTGATTAGTTATAAAATCATGCTATTATGACAATTGGCATGTTGATTTTTGACAATAATTTACTACTTTTCTATTTATCATTTTAACTTTACATGACTTAAAATTTTATGATTTCATTACAAAATGTTCACACTTCTTTCAAACATTGAATTGCTAGTTTATTAATTTTTAAAAATACAAAATTATACATATTCTAAAAATATCCATTGATAAATGATGTATGCCTTGATTTTTAATATATCTTTAAGTGAATGTAACCCAGATGTTATTTATCATAGTAATTGTTGTTTCTTTTCCTGAAGGAAAATGGCATTTTAAAAAATGGACAATGAGAAGTACCTTTTATTTTTAGACATACGGTTTTGATCAAATACCTAAGTATTTGACAAAAGAAATTTTTACATATGTTCAACTTGGACATTTTCCAGATTAGGTAATAGTTACTCTTTGTGAAGAGGTGAGGATTTGCAGATTTATTTTTCTTTTCTGTAATCTTTCAGCTAGAGAAGAGCTTTTTGATTCAAAGATGACATTTCCTGAAAATCCCAGAGGAACATTAAGTTTCCTTGGACTAAACTGAATCATAAGAGATCATCTTAGCTGTCAATGACCTATAGATGACATTTGCACCTCATTAATTAGACATCTTCCTTAAAAGAAACAGTGCAACATGCATAATTAAAAGAGACATCAAGGTTGGAGTCATTGCTTCATTAATCTAATAAAGCTACCCTATGACATTTATATTACTCAACAGTGGTGTTATTTTATATGCAATTAACAATATACAAAATGTTAATTTTTGAAAAAGAAATAGAATTCTTACACAGAATCGTTTTCAAAAATAATTGAAAATTCACTTAGTAGATTGTCAGCAATTCATCACTATGCTGTGACAATTTATATTTTGGGCGGCCAGTTCTTCATACTCAGACCCCCTCCTTCCTTCACCTTTTCTTATCTTCTTTGGGTCATACAGATCAACAAGACCTCAAGATGCTAGAATTGATATGAGCAAAGCCCATTTACTGCAGTGACTTTGCCTGAAATCATGAAGCCATAAAAGAAAAGATGATACAGAAGTATAAAGTCCTTTATTTCATTAAAACCACAATACTAACCATTTCTAAGACCAAAATAGTTTGCATAATAGGAAATACAGAGTTTCTCTGTTTCGACAACTAGCAACTGGATTTCAAAGCATTGGGATAGAAATAATTCTGACATGCCAGGCATTTGGTTGTAATCTTAAGAGTCTCCAATAAATTCAATTAACTGAAACAGAAGTTATTAGGTTTAGCTAAAAATAAATAATATTGTACTTTAAATTAACCTTAATTGCATTGTACAGAAATTGTTATCATTCTTACTTTGTATAAAATCACCTTTTTTCTTTAAATTGAGAAACAAATATGCGGGCAATGAAACCATGTGTTATTTAATGAATGGAACCACAATTCATTCATCACAGTCTATATGATATCTATGATATAATAAACAGCTTTGTCAGTTAGCATATATATTATGCTTTAAAATATATACAAATCATGACAGTTTAGGGTGACTGGGAACCCAAAAGTAAACAGCAGGAGTGCCCTTGTACTTATATTTGCAGTCACCATTTATCTCTGTCCTAAACTGTTTTTCCAAAAACAACCTGAGCTTCTGCCTAGAGTGGGAGATCTCCTTTACTAGAACCCAACCCTAATCCTGGAACTGTGATTGGTCAGAGCCCAGACCAATCAGCTGTCTCTCTGGATCACCCGAACCAGAGGATATAGTTGCCTGTAGGAAGCAAATTTCTCTCTCTTCTAGCTTGGCTGGACAGTACAGACCTCCCTGGTTCTGGTAAACCCTCTTGCCACAGCTGTGTGGCTAAAATAGCAGGCATTGCTGCCAAGGTGTTTTCTCATCAATCATGATGTGGAGTGTGTGCCAAACACTGTCAAGGGGAAGCTGCCTAGATTCCCCATAAACTCACCCCCCAAAACACAGCTCCAACAAGGGTCCCATACCTAAATTGCCGTCTGATGTGGATCAAGTATTCCAAACACATTCACTTGTGGGGGACACCTGGATCTAACCATCACAGCTAGGTATACAAGACATTTTTTAAACAATATTATCTGGTGCTGAATAAATCAGTGAGCAAATGATATCTCATATTATAATTTATGGAATAAGTATTTATAATCAATGAAAATATATTACAGTTCAGTAACCAGAGATGTGTGTTTAAATAGTTGTTTATGGTATGTTATTAATAAAATATGTATATATAAAAGAAAAATTAGAACAGTAAATTAAAGTAACCAAGTGAGAACAGGAAAGTAAGTATTTGTGGTGCAATTCAGCAGAAACCATTGAAAAAATTATCTGGGGGCTTTACTATGCTAAGGCATTTTAGAAACTTTGATTATGGTTGTCAAAGCAAAAATCTATATGGAAATATTGAACAGATGAAGAAGACCTTACACAAATCTCTTACAATAATAGTCAAAAGGGGCAGCCTGAACTAATTCCTAGGGTAGAGGGATTTCATGTCCTCATGCTAAATCACCATCTAAAATGGATGCTGAAATCTCATAACAAAAGGAAATTTCACTAACTATTCCTGAAGTACAGCTGTGGTCAAACAGAGCTTAAAGGAGGGAAGAAACACACTTGGCATTGGCTGCATGCTTTCCTGTGGAGGGATCCAAGGGGAAAGTGACAGGACCCACGTGGTAGATCCAGAGTGTGAATCCCCACAAGGTAAATTTAGGGACCATATGGCAGATACTAGTGGTGAGACTAGGATTAGGAGACAGGGTTATGTCCCCCTCCCCACTCAGCCAGCTGAGTGGAGCCAGGGACCAAGCCTCACGTGGGGGACGTCCAGGCCACCCTGAGTGGGAGAGCTCATCACTAGAGTGTATTGCCAGAGAGCAAGCCTGGCACTTTTACAGGGTTTCATTCAGGTGGGTAGAGATTGGCTAATACATATGGGATGGTGGATTCCAGAGTCCAGTGCTGGACTGGGAAGGGCGCTGTACATCAGTGTCAGTCAGACAGGAGTTCTAGTCCATGTTAGGAGTTTTCATTCTCGTGCCAGGATAAAATAGCAGGTGGTTTGGCACCTCCTATTTTCCTCTGGGCCTCAGTCCCTGGCTGAAACCTGCCTAAAGAAGCGAGCTTTCTCCTATTCTGTCTCCCTGGGAAACTGAACCCAGGATGACAGGCTTCTCTAGCAAGGGATTTGAACTGATGGGCTAGGTCCCAGGATCCTCTGTTTGATAACAGTCTTTCACCATCCATGTCATACTCTCTTTCCTCTATAAGGTTTTGTTTTCCTGTATGTGTGCGTGTGCTTTGTTGATTTCAATTTTGGAGCAGAACTCCAATGTTATGATTGGAAGGTTTCCTAGCAGAAAACTCAAGTAAACTAATGATCACAGTAAAATATTGTTTTCCCTCCCCATGGTTATCTGTCACTTTTATGTCAAGTAGTTCATAGAATGACTGCCTTCACCTTCCCAAATATTTGGGCGGTAATCAAGATGCTACTTAGGACACATCTCTGTTTATATATCTGAGCACAATAATGTAATATCTGCTTCAAGGATATAAAAGATATAATAGTATTACACTGAGGTTTTCCTTTTTAGTAAATAAAGGATTTCAAATTGGAAACAATGCTTTAGAATTTAGCATAGAAATTCTAAATATGTTGAATTCATGTATAAACGAGGTTCTAACTTCAGGATGTAAAGTGAATTAGCCTAAGCAAAATCTGCTTGAAAGATACGTAAGTAAACCAGAAAGAATACTGTTAATTAGGTTCAACAGTCCGTTTTTATTCTGGCATTGAAACAGATGTGTTTCTTAGAATGATTAAGGTAAAATTAGGAGCTAAGATGTGAAAAATGTATTATACATTTTAATATGAGTTCCATGCTACATCGTGAGGTACCGGAATTACTACAGAGCTCTAAGTGACTGAATTTATTCACTGGAAACAAGTTATGTGCCTTCCTCCTCAACCTATTCAGTTACACAAGCCAGTTTGTGCGTGCTCTTCAAATACCTGATTTCTTTTCCCTTCCACTTTGCTGTATTCTTTATTCGCTCTGTCCCAGACAGATATGATGATAGCTCCCTAAGTTACCATATCTAAGCACACCTTTGAGAGACACTTTTCTGTAATTCTTTGTAATCACACCTAACCTATTCTATGCAGTGATGTGCTGCACAGGGCACATCTCCAATCACAGACAGCAGGTAGCACAGTGGTCTCAACAATTGCATCACCTACTAAGACAGTCATCATCTTCCAATGAAGAAGCACATTCTATGACATTCTGTGAAAATCACCTTCATACACCTTTGTCAGAGCATGTCCTATTGTTATATGATGTACAATTGTAGGTCCGAAGTATCAAATTTAATAATTAGTTGAGGGCTGGAGAGATGGCTCAGTGGGTAAGGCACTTGCCTCCAGTGCCTAAGGCCCCGGGTTCAATTCCCCAGGACCCACATAAGCCAGACCCACAAGTTGGTGGCTTTGGTGTGCTCTCTCTCTCTCTCTCTCTCTCTCTCTCTCTCTCTCTCTCTTTCTCTGTATCTCTGTATCTCTGCTTGAAAGTGAATAAATAAAATATTTTTTAAAATAATTAGTTGAAGTAAAATTGAAAATATTAATATATGCATGAGTACTAAGAAATCAGTTATTAACAATATTATACTTTGCATACTTATGCGAAAGTACCATGATATTTAATATTTAGCCAATTGGGCAGAATTTAGAATCACCATGGAAACACAGCTGGGTGTGTCTGTGATGGTGTGTCCAGGAAGTTTCAACTGAGCAGGGAAAACCAACTCTGCATATCAGTTGCAGCTTGAATGTGAATGGCATAATTCCCTGGGCTTGGTTTTCGGGCTGAATGCAAAAGAAAACGTAATAAGAATTATTTCTCTCTGCTTCATGACCTTAAACACCATGACCAAGATCCTCTTTCTCAGGGTGCCATGCATTACCAGCCATCTTGAACTGTACCCAACCTCAAACCATGAATGAAAATGAGCCCATCCTCCCTAAATTGGTTCCTCACTAGGTATTTGGTCATAGCAGGGTCTCACCAAGAGTGAGAAATGCATGTATCACACTAATATGTTTAAATGCTTTAAATGTCAAATGACTTACTCATAGATAAAATAATTCTACTGATGAAACCAAAGTGAAAATACTCTTACCCTTTTTTAATGTAGAGAAATGTCCCATACTAGTTACTGTGAACCCAGGTTCCTCTGATTGAAAGAGGTATTGTTTGACTAAAACTTGAGACATCCTCACCAGTAAATATTTTTTTAATTTTTCAATAGTGTACTTGAGTTTTTATTCCTTTAGATAATAAATACTTTGTTTGGTCCATAAAGGAATTACCAAGACACAGCGCTGTTGGATATGATTCAAATTTTAAAGGACTTGTTTTCAAAGGCTGCTGGCCTGAATTCAATTCTCAGCACCCACATAAATCCAGAGGCAAAACGTGGTGCAAACATTTGGTGTTGGTTTGAATCTGCAAGACAGCCTGGCACACTTCCCCCTCCCCAACCTAAAAAAATAAATATATTTAAAAATAATCTGATATAGAAATGAATAACAATTAATTTAAATTTCTATGGAGTTTATTATATACCTTCATCTATTAATGTATTTGAAACATATTTATTGAGATGACCCTTCAAACCAAGAAAAATTGATAGAGCATTTTAAATTCACAGCTTTAGAAATATATTATTTTTATACTTGATAAAATTCAGTTTCCTTCAAGCATTTTTAGATTTATTAAAAATCAATTTAAAATATTTTAAGATATGCTAAATGAAAATGTCATTGGAACATTCTTATACTTAATAATAATAACACTGAAGATACAATTAAACTTTAATACTTAAAATTCACTGCATTTTATTCTTACATTTTATTTTCCATGGATATATCTTAATATATAGAGACATATAATTAAAGCCAAAGAATAAATCTGTATCTGTTTCATAGGCCTAAATGAGGCATATTTAAATTTTGGTATCCAATAAGTTGAATAGCAAAAAACATTTTCAGTTATTTAGTAAATATAGTTATATTACCTTAAATGCAAAAAGTAAGGATAGAAAAATCATATATTAGAAACTTCATGAATGAACTTCTGCCTTGATAGTTTATTTTTGTATAGAAAAGGAAAACACTTTCATTTCAGCATAGTACAGCCATGAACTTTCCCTTTGAGCTATTTTCAGCAGCAATATTTCTGTTAAGGTAAATCAAAGCATCCTTTCTTAATGAATACATATAAATCAAATCTCCTACATGGACATGGATGGTTGCCCAGTTTTTCTCAGTTTACTTAGAGGGGAATGCGTTCAAAGGACAAACGCATTTTCTGTGTGTGTAAAGTCCTGCATCTCCCTCACTGTATTCACCATATCCAGGTCTATATTTAACTCAAATCGGTACAGCATGTCCTTGCCATCCTTTCGTGGCATCTCCTGCTGAGCGTAAATACCATCCTCCATGGTAATTGCCATTGAACTGTGCTGGGGGCCCTGTGGTGCTCTGTACCTCTGGGAGGGCATGCTGTGTGCAAAGGAGGGAGGGGCTATGGGGATATGTTTCTCTTTCTCTCTCTCTCTCTCTCTCTTTCTTTTTTTTTTTTTTTTGGCTTTGTGCCCACATGAATCTAAACCTTTTAGAAAATACTCTATTTTTTTTCCTTTTACATTGAGAAATGACAAGTTGATAGAATGGATTTATGATAGGCCATAGCCCCACAGAGGTGAATTCTATACCCACTCACCTCTTTGGAGTGTTTGATACTTTTAAAGTCACATGGAAAAGAGAGAAGCTCGGCAGAACTCATGTAGACATACAACTCAGTGCAAAGTGGGGGATTATTTCAGGTATTGTACTCTTAATCCTATGTCTCACCCGAATTCCTCATTATCAGTGTTTAGAAAGGTGAAGTATAGAGTGAATTCCAGGTCAGCCTGGACTAGAGAGAGACCCTACCTTGAAAAACAAACAAACAAAAAGGAACGGTGAATTAGTTTTCATTTACAAACAATGAAACCAAATTGCAATTAGTCTGAATCATAAGTAACAGGTTACTCATAAATTTCAATTATAATTTTAAAATATGTTCACCATATCAAAGAGCATCTATTTATATTTTAATAGGTACCCTTATTTCTTTTGAGAATCATTTTATTGCATAGACTCTAAGGTACTTTTAATAGCATTATAAATCCTGATCAATATTGAGTTTTGAATTTATCTTCAGAGTCAATCCTCAGCATTTTTTTCCCTATGGAAAAAGTGATACACTATGTCTGTCCTCAATCTCTTTTAATTTCATGGGATGTTTCCAGGCTGAGTATAATTTGCTGAAACTCCTTTCTTTCTTGACCCCCTAACAGTCCTTATATGAATGCAATGATTGGCACATCCAAAGATATCAATGAGGGCTGGAGAGAAGGCTCAGCGGTTAAGGCACTTGCCTCCAGTGCCTAAGGCCCCAGGTTCAATTCCCCAGGACCCACATAAGCCAGACCCACAAGGTGGTGGCCCTGGTGTGCTCTCTCTCTCTCTCTCTCTCTCTCTCTCTCTCTCTCTCTCTCTCTCTCTCTCTCTGTGTGTGTGTGTATTTCTCTGCTTGAAAATGAATAAATAAAATATTTAAAAAAAGAAATCAATGATGATGTGTTTTTATTAAATTTTATTAAATTTCATTGACTTTGGAACTGAGAAGTGACTTTCAGAATGATGTGAATTATAGTGAGACTTCACAAGGTTTATCTTGCCCTCTTCCTTTTCATCTGGCATTGATGCTATTGTATACATTTTCAATTCATTAAGCAATATATATATTAGTTTAATAACAGTTTCACTGATGCTACTGAACCTTCTGGAAAGCTTGCTATATGAGAGGAATAATTCTTCATTCTATTCAGACAGGCCCAAATTTCCACAATGAACAGTGAGGTCCAGTAGCATATTGAGTTTATGCAGAAGAGTATGAAGTCATTCACATGAATCACCTGAATAAATTGGTTTATTTAAGAAGCTACCAACAAGCATCCTAATAGGTGCTATACACTGACCTTTTAAAAATATTTATGTATTTCTATACTTATTTGCTTGCTTGCAAGGAGAGACAGAGGAATACCGGGAGGGAGAAGAGAGTGGGAAGGAGAGAAGGGCCTCTTGAAGTCCAGACCCATGTGCCAATTTGTGCATTGGACTTGATGTGTGTTCTGGGGAATCAACCCAGGCTGTCAGGCTTTGCAAGCAAGCACCTTAACCACTGAGCAATCTCTCCTTCCCTTAGAATGAATTTTACTGTACATTTCTGAATGCTGTTTCCCTGGAAAAAAGAATGTATGGATTATATATATATATATATATATATATATATATATATATATATATATATATATATATATATATACACATTGCAATAAGCACACACAAGTCATCATGCTAGAGTAATTAAGGCAGAGGTCTACTTGTATAAACACGAAACCACAGTATATGTACTGTATATCTTTAGCTTCTTAGCAATACTTCTGTCAGTGCTGAAGACCTGCATTTCTGTCTCCTTCACAGTGACAGCTGTCTTGAGAAGCTCCCATTTCCCTCTGATTCTGGTGTCACCTACATCCAATCTGACCTTAACCCTGCCTACAAAGTGAACTTTCTGAAAATGTTCACTTTGTTTATGTCACAGTTCTATTTAAATCCCTTCAGTGATTCACACTTCTGTATAGAACTAAAGTTGATCTGAATATAGAACAGTGTCCCTGATTATCCAGCTTCTCTCCATATTTCCAGTACCATGGTTACCACTTCCTATTTCCTTGCAATATATTATGTATTTTTTTACATCCATACACAAAAAAAATCCAGTTCACCTATAGCCCCTGCCTGTGTATCAGGTCCTGTTCAATCATCCTTTGCATCCTGTGCTCCATGTGATGAAGACTCCTGAGTATGAAGCTCAGACTTATTACAACCACGTATTCCACTGATGATACAAGCATGACGAACACTTAGGGTTATTATGCTCTCTACAAATTAGCTACTTGAGGATTAGTTAACTCTTTATTTGAGCCTGATCCTACCACATTAGGAAGATGATTTCCGCAAGCTTATCCTTTCTCTACCTTTGATGTATTTTCTATAAAAATAGCCATAACATACTTTCTATTAGTTGTATTAAGATGTGATGTGTTGCTTTCCTTAGAGCAATTACAAGAACATTTCTTAATAAATATGACTATTGAATTGCTACTTTAATGGTGATTGCTCCTGAATCTGGCTGATCTTTTTACTTCTGTTTACAAGTATAGTATCCACCCTTTATTTAGTCATGGAGCAATTGGGCTTTTCATGGTGACTGTATTCCTTATGCTCTCTGTCTCTCTGTCTCTGTCTCTGTCTCTGTCTCTGTCTCTGTCTCTGTCTCTCTCTCTCTCTCTCTCTCTCTCTCTCTCTCTCTCTCTCTCTCTTTCTCTCACCTATGTATCTCTATCTGTGGTGTTAGGTGATCCAATTTAGGACCTTGTCCTTTCTAGGCCGGCATTCTTCCATGAAGCTATAGACCAGCCCACACTGTTTAAAAAAGTTATTTATTCCTTACTAAGGTTAACTTGTTCTTGCATTCTTGACTTTTATTGTTTTCACTTCCAGTCTGCATGTCACCTGTTGCTATTGATGCTACTCACAAAGCAACCCACATTGATTTTCACCTCTCCTTTTTTTTTTTTTTTTTAAAGTTTTTCTTCCCTTTTTTTTTTTTTTTTTTTTTTTTTTAAAGATTTCCTTCCCTTTTTTTTTAATATTTTATTTATTCATTTTCAAGCAGAGAGATACAGAGAGAGAGAGAGAGAGAGAGAGAGAGAGAGAGAGAGAGAGAGAGAGAGAGAGAGAACCAGGGCCACCACCTTGTGGGTCTGGCTTATGTGGGTCCTGGGGAATTGAACCCGGGGCCTTAGGCACTGGAGGCAAGTGCCTTAACCGCTGAGCCATCTCTCCAGCCCAACCTCTCCTTTTTTTGAACGCTGCATGCAACCACAACTTACGTATATTGTCCAGCTAGGGATCTGCCATCAAGGCTTGTTACTACATCAAGTGAATGTTAATGTTTTAATTAATGAAGGAAGCTTCCTTGATGGAAATTTTCTTCAGCTTTCTTGAACATGTTGAAACCTCAGTTTACTTTTTTTTAATCTCCTGTCCTAAGTTGTTCAGTAGCTCAATCTCTCCCCCTGAGTCACTTTTAAACCTGTTAGCCTGTCATTTTGGAGAATTCAGTTTTGACACACAGCCAGAATTTCTAGTCTTTTGCTACTAGTTACACATATGTGGACTCTATTCTAGGCCAATCAGACTTCTTAACCTTACCTTAGAAAGCCACCTTTCACTAATATAACTATGAAATTTTTCATGATACTTCCTTTACATGACCTATAGTTTATGTCTCCATAGTCTCTGTCCATCATAATTCTCTTTACCTCTTCTATTAAATAAAGGGTTGGAATTAAAAGGTATCAGAAATTGTTTTCCTCAGAAATTTGATGACTCCAAGCAGAATGCATTCTTTTTAATGGGCAACAATGCCATCAAGACTTTAACCCACTCCCCAAGGTTGCTGTTATGCTCATTGTAAAAGTGCATGAAAATCCAAGATTTCAGTTTAGCTGAATTTATTTACAGCTGTGCCGCATGATAACTGGGTGATATTGGGGTCATTTCAGCAGTTCTTTTCACAGTAATAATATCTACAAAAGGAACAATAGTAGAATTTACCACACATAATTGATGAGGTATGCTCGATGTTTACATAATTTAAGCCAAGTCATATACTCCAACTATTTTAGCCATTTGAAATTCTTGAATTAATAATATTCTTTCATATTATTTTCATCATATCTTATAATAAACTTACTAATGCATGTCATTTTACTCTGAATATTATATTTATTTAAATATGATCTTGATTACATAATGTGAAATAACAATGGTGAATATCAAATGCATTTTAATGATTCAATCAGAATAGATTGGTGACAATCCCTGGATAGATGAAGTATTACAGAACTAAACAATGTAATCATATATTTATTTTTTCCTGACTCAATTTCAGCTCAACTCCCTACAAGTTGCAAAATATTGAGCTTGAACCTTACCTTTGTATCAAAAATCTTTCTTTATAAAATAATATCTTTAAATTATTTAAACACAAAGAGAAATACTTGATACCCTTTATCATTTCATAAAGCTATATGTATATTAAATAGCTTATGAGACTTAATAGGAAAATAAATTAATATTCTGCATTTAACCTATTATCTACAAATTATTGCATAATCCCTTATGTCTATAACAAAATAATCTGTATTTCAAAAAAGTATTCATTATTTACAAAACAAGCCTTATTTTTCACTATGAACTCTCAGCACTCCATACAACATACACCTGTATGAACGTTAAAAGTTTGTGGTCAATTTGATCAGATTAGGAATCAAGTAAAAGACAGGCCTCTTGGGTGGGTCAGTAAGAATATATTCAAGAAGGATTGATGGAGGAAGAACCCCCACAACACTACACAGACTGGGCAACCCTTGTGGTGGTAGCTTATTTTCATTTATGGTGGAATATATGTAAAGAAGTTACCTGGCTGCCCAATATTGGCTGACATGTGCATCTGCCCCGATGGCTACAATTCTTCATAAATATCAGAACACAGCTTCATTAGCTTCCCACCATGGACGGAAGGTCAGTCAGTGGCTCTTCAGGAATGCACCGTATTTGGACTGACATGCATCTACTTGGTCTAAGCAGTTGCCAACTTCTCTAGCTCTCAAGCCTATAGGCAACTGTTGTTGGCCTGACAGGTTAGTATCCTGTAAAGGAACCGTATAAATCCCATGTGAAGGAAGCTGGATGTTTGCCAGTGTCTCACAACTGCAATATTGAAGGTGAGCCCAAGAACTCCATCAACAAAGATTCTGTTTTATTCATCATCTTGGCAAGAGGATAGGCACTTGAAGGAAAGTAAAAGTTTACAATCACAGAATGGAAATAAGCCAATCAGAGAGAAAAACATGAGTTAGAAACCTGCCTTTTATGTTGTGGAGTTTTCCAATTCTCTAAGGTATGAAAAATACTACATGATTTCATAAAGAAATCTAAAACTAATTATCGCCTCAGAAAAAAGAAAGCAAAATGAAAACATTGAAGGGATCTAATTGATAACAAAATTTATTTGTGAAAAAAAATCTTCCTTAAACAATGATTCATGCGATGGTAAAATAGTTGAGTGTCTTTTAAAATCAGAGTCCTGTTCCTATGCTCTTTGGAGGAATTTTTATAGGCAGAGCTCCATCAGCCAAGAGGCTACAAAACAACTTAAGAGATAAAAGGATGCCTGTGACAGAAAGGCTGCTCCTAATCTGATTACAAAATTTGACCTCTTTCTCCTCAGGTCAAAGACATCACACTCAGAATTCAGTATCATTTCCCTGAAAAATGCTTTTTAAAATGTCTATGTAAAAGCTTTAATCATTAAAGTTTGTGGCTGTTTTATAATGAGATAGGCACGTTTAAAGGTAAACACCATAGGGAAGGAAGGTCATTCCTGGTTCAGATTGGCAGACAAATGGAAATGGAAAGGCCTCAGCCAGCTACAAAGACACTCTCTTAACACCATGCCTACATTTTAACAAGTTGCTCTAAGTGCATGACTCATTATGAAGTTGCTGCAATCAGCGTTCAAATGATAAAACAGATATTTATATTTTTCAAGTCAACTTCATTTTTCTTTCTTTTCGTCAGCTGCTTTTAGAAACCAAGAAGCAATTAGAGAATCTTGATTGACTTAGACTGAGTTTTCTTTTAAATCAAAGTTCAAAAAAAAAATAAACATATAGAATATCTTTCCAATGATAGTGAGAGGACTATTCCTGATTTCCAGGTACTCAATTGAAAGTTCTAACAGATAGAGGAATTTTGAGGTACCTTGCCATGGCACCAATATATGCCAATAAACAAATAATTTGGGGTATTCCTGGATCCTTGTCATATGAATTTGAAGAATGAAATCCACAGAGCAGAAGGTAAGGTTCAGCAAGATTTAGGTTAAAGCTTTAGGAGGTAGAAGAAAATGTGGGGTTAAGCCTAGAACATAAGAAATGAAGGTCAGGTGTAGCTCCTGCCCTGAAAGGCAAAAGGGTGTTTTGAGAAGCCCAGAACATAAGAGAAGAAGGCAGATCTCTTATCCAGAGAGACAAGAAAGAGATTGAGAATCCCACTTGAGACTCAAGTTAGGGTTAACTTAAATTTCTTTTATTTTAATTTATTTGAAAGTAGATAAATATACAGAGAAAGATAAAGAGAGGAGATGGAAGAAAAGGAAGAAGAGGAGGAGGAAGAGAAGGAGGAAGAGGAGGAAGAAGAAGAAAAAAACATGTGTACTCCAGGGCCTCTAGCTACTGCATATGAACTCTAGATGCATGTACCACTTTGTTCCTCTGGCTCTACGTGGGTACTGGAGAATTGAATCCAGGTTATCAGGCTTTGCAGGCAAGCACCATAACTGTTGAACTGTCTCTCCAACCCACCAGTCCCAAATTATTATTATTTTTTAAAATTATCTCTGTGGATGTGCAGCTGATTTAGCCAGTCAGTATTGACATCATTTGGCCTGGAGTCAGGAAGATGTCTGGAAGGGTAATCTTCTGAATAATCTTAATTCTCTAGAAGGGAGTGGAAGAACTCCTTAAGCCTAAACATGCAGAGGTAAGGGAAGGCAAAATCCTTCTGAAGTTTCTGACCAAGAGTAAAGTGCTATGTAACTTTGTCCCCTTACTGGCCCAAGGACAATTCCTGCATTTAGCCAAGCAAAGGCTATTCACTTTAGTGTCCTATCACCCCTAAACTGCCTAACCATTTGTTTTATCTCCTACAGAATGGTTTCCATGTTTTATTGCAATTACACAAAGAAAAGCTAAAATAAATTTAATGAAACAGAATGTAATTTAGCACTCAATAATCATAAAGCAATTTTTCACTTTTATTTAAGATATATCTATATTTGTCTTTCTATCTATCTCTTTCTCTCTATCTATTTGTTTCCAAGCTTACTCTTGAATATTCTCACTTATTTCATTATTAAATCAAGATTTCGGGTTTCTGCTTTATATATGGAGAAAAAGGACAATCCACTTGTGTGGCATAGAAAGCAGTCATTCATACTTGGCATTATAAATATACACTTTTCCTTGTGGAAAAAAATGAATTCAAGGGCTGGAAAAAAAAAAGATGGGTTAAAACCACATAATAAAGAATCATTAGGGCTGGAGAGATTGCTCAGTGGTTATGGCACTTGCTTTTAAAGCTTAACTACCTGAGTGTGATTCCCTAGTACCCATGTAAGGCCAGATACACAAAGTGGTGCATGCATCTGGAGTTTGTTCCCAGTGATTGGAAGTCCTGGTGCATCCATTCTCTCTGTCTCTCTGTCTTCTCTCTAGCTTGCTTTCTCTCTCTCTGCTTCAAAATAAGTAAATAAATAATAAAGAACACTTAAAAGCAAGAGGCAAGGGCAAAGTATGAAGGTTTCACTCAGATTCTTATGTGTTTTCTATGTATGTTCATGAAATAAGGTAGAAAACATGTTAAAGCTTCCTTGCTAGTCAGATTGTGTGTTGGGGTGACGATGTATTGTAGCAGAAATAAGAAAGGTTCATTTTGGTCAATGTGTTAAAGGTTTCTGTCTATCAGGAAAGAGGCAGCCATTAAGGAAGGCAGGGCAGGAAAAGACCAAGACTCCCTTGGGCCTTAAAGTTCTGAAGAGCAGACCTTATTTCAGTGGATCTCAAATTTAACTGACAGTTTGAAGTTCAAATACTTTTTAATACTATTCTGAAAGCAAACAAAGACATTAAAATATTTGTAAATGTTTGGTAACGGAATTGAAACTGCTTAGATAAGTTTTAAAAATGAACATTTTGAGAAAAGAAAACATATTTAAAATAAAAAAAAATATGTACTACAGAAAACTTTGAGAATCCAAAAACTTATTTTGTAGGTGTAAGCATTCTGTGCTTCTAAGTGCCCGTAGTTGAGGAATTCATGAGATTATTACTGGGGGCAGAAAAAAGAGCCGATGGTCTTGTATCCTCTTTGTCAGGAAATTTTCCAACATTAAAGCCCTGTCATGCAGAAAATGGTGGATTTACTATTCTGTTTGATTCTTCATGTGTGCAGTTTTTGCTGTGCTCTCACTCTATTTTTGCTTAGGAGGTATCTATAAGAATAATGTAAAGTCTCTTCTCTGAGCCAAACACTTGGTTCCATTGCTTTCCTGCTTGACGGGCTTTCCTCACTTCACATTTGTGATGAAGTGGTCTTCAGACTCCTAATCCCCCAGGCCCTTTGTTCTGATCTCTCCATTACCAGCCATCTATTAACTCCCTGCCCTCTGCTGCTCCTGGAGTGTTTCTAATTTTCTCAGTCCTTAATCCTTCACTGGAGAGATATTTCTGTTTTGCAGAAATCCAAATTATGTCATTCATACTGAATCCTTCCCTGAAGAGTTTAAAATAGATTTACAGAAAATATGGAGACTGAAGGCAGGAAACTTCCCTGCTTGCCAGTTCTTCCTCTGAAGCATTAAAGCCCTGAGCACCTCTGACTGTGCCTTCTCCTCTCTGCAGTGGAGGTACATGGCTTTAAAGAGGACTTGCTGTACTAAACATGCTTCTGTGATCTGTGTTTCAGGAGTAGTGAGTACCATAATGATTTCTCCTTCAAAAAGATGCAGCCAGAGAGCTGTGGCCCATCTAATCCTTCCATATGACAGTAGGCAGACAACTGAGATCCTGGCAAGAGATGAGCCACCACAGTCATATCATGGAGGATCCATATGGAACAACGCAGATATCGATGGGATGAACAAGGGACCCACAGCCACAGCCATTCAATCAACACAGGATAAGCCAGGGTGACAGTAACCAACAATTTTTGACACAAAGACCCCTAAGCTCACAACCTAATGCAGCCTTAATACTCACCCACCATGACTCAGGGAACTGAGCGGAAGAGGGGCGGAAAGATTGTGAGAGCCGTGGTGGGGGGGATTATCAGAGGTATGACACCCCTCAGTAACAACATACTGGGCCGGGAGAACCTGGCTGAATACTAGGCTATCCATGTTCCCCTGTCACAAGGACTGATCCAGAGGCCCCACGGAGGAGGATATCCAGCTGGTTGGGGATGGGGTAGGGGGAGCATCGGGGAATTGGGGATAACAACTCATTGTTTGCCCACTTAATAATGTAACTCATTATGGACAATATATATTAAAAAATAAAAAGACTAAGATTCTAGAAGGAATTCTAAAGGGATATCAATGAGGCTGTTATCAAAAGCAACAGAAATCATACCCAAAAGTTTATTTAGGAGAGAATATTATGAAAAGAGTCTTGTTGGTATAAAATGAGGATACTTTCTGACATCTCTCATCACACATCACACTTATTAGAAAACTTCTCCTCAGACTGGATTACGTTTATTTTTTTTTATTTTCTATTTGGTTATGGTTAGCTGAGTTCTAGTTGCTAGGAAGTAGATGCTATGCCTTTTGTGATGCAAAGATGAGAAATAAACAGATTCTGCCTAAAAGGTACTTTCTATCTCCTGGGAAACTGCATTCTGGTTAAAAATAGTATAGAAGAGTATAGAAATCAGAGTGGATCTCTTATGACCTGCATTTTAAATAAATATTTTCCTTTTAAAATTTTACAAGCTTATTAGCATTAATCCCATTTATCTTTAGTATTTTCTGAAAGTAATAAACTAATTGAATAAAGTTGCTAATAAATATTGGTAATAAGGTTTTCCTAAGTATGCTAATTTAAACAAATGATGTCATCCAAAGCATGTGTAATGTGAAGAAATGATAAGCAAGTGGAGGAAACACTGTGACCATCTTCAGTCTTTTGTCATAGACTCTGTGTTGTGGCACCATTGATCCTGCATTAGATATAGAACAGCTTAAGTCACAATTAGACATTGATTTCATTTAATACTCCATGAGCTTTTCATGCCTTAAAAAAGTTTTCCTCTCTGAGGCTTTCCAAGCTTAAATTTGTCAAAATGTTAACATTAGAATTTCATAGCTTTTGTAAAATTTATTAACTTACTTGAGAGACAGAGAGAGAGAGAGAGAGAGAGAGAGAGAGAGAGAGAGAGAGAATATATGTGAATGGGCTCTTGCCACTGAAAGTGAAATCCAGACACATGTACCACTTTGTGACTCTGTCTTTATGTGGGTATTGAGTAATCAACCCAAGTAATCAGGCTTTGTAGGAAAAAAAAAATTCCACTAGTGAACAAACTTTACAGTCCAGTGTTTTATATATTTGTAGAGTAGTTTACACCTTGTACTAAAGGTAGAAATTCCAAATGAAATTTATTCCTTAACCATGGCTTACTAAGTTAGATAAATGGGGAAATTGTTTTAGATATATCCCATGCAATATACTCTAAACTCATGCTTGATATATGCAAGCAAACTAGAACCACCTGCCAGGTGTTCCCTTGACAAGCTTTCACAAAGTGATGAAGGAATGAGTTTCAGTTTTATTTTTAATTTAATCCTATTATAATAAAAGCTACAAATAATTGTGTTTAGTCAAACTAAATCATAAAAAAGAAGAATACAGTTTGCCATATTGGAGTGCTAATTTTCTTAAAGGCTTCCTAAAGAATTACCTAGCATGAAAATTGGGCAGTAGGAAATGGAACTTGAAAAACATGGTTCTGACAGAGCCCCAACACTTCAGAGAGGCTAAAAGCAATGATTTTATTCAGAAGCTCAGCTTGGCGGTGAGTAACCAAGGTCTTTGAACACTAAATAGGAAGGCTCATTCTAGGTACACTGCTTTTCTTTTCTCCAGGATCCAAATGGCCTACTTGAAATATCTACAAGCCGTTCATCTAAACAGCGGTGCATCATTTCAAGAGCTAATTGCTCATTATTTTTGCAGCTCAGGTTAAAAGAGATACTTGAAAGATTTCTCAGAGGGTTGGTGTTTCAATTTTGAAACCTAGAGTGAAAGGACTTAGACTGTGATCCATTGTGAGCAGACTAGCAAATAGAGCCTGTTGCAAACCCCCACTGTGCACCATGCCCTAAAAGAATACAAGCCCCCTGTGTCAGCAGTTGTATCCATCACACATGAATGAACTTGGAGAATGACCGTTTTATTATGTGTATCTAAAAATGAGACAAACCCATGCACCTGGGGTGTTTGTCTTCAAAAAAAGAGGATGCGTCAAGGTCCAGTGGTTTGATTAAGCATTTTGCCTTATTGTAGAGGGAAGGAGATCTGTGAGATCAAACTCAGGCAGGCCCCTGCTTGTTCTCTATGAATCTGACAAGCCTTTATACAAGGGGACACTAATAGGCTGCTGAGCTATTAATGGAATTCAGTTTCAAACAAGGTCTCATGGCCAACCATGCTGGTAGGATATGAGAACAACAAGTGAAGCACTTTAAACGGTCCTTTCTCGTCGAATATGATGAAAAGTACCGCACATATCCAGTAAAAAGACACTGGATAATGGAAACTGAGCCAGGCAGCAAGGAATTCATTGTCAACATCTTATAGCCTCTGTGTCTGTCTCTATCATGTTTGGTACTTATGTGATTCCTGAAATAATGTAAAAAATGGTGTTGAAACTCTGTGTAGCTTCATATTATTTCTATTTCCTAGGATTGTTTTATACAAGATAGAAATTAACTATTTTGTGTATATTTTGTGTATTTATGTATATATGATTTTTAGTGTGGTCTTAGCACATGTATGTGCAGATGTGTGTGACCTGGTACATGTACAGACTCCAAAGAAGAAGCATTGTCTCCATCACTCATACCTTGGTTCTTTGAGAAAGAGACTCACTGGATCCAGAGCTTATCATTTTCTTGATTGTCTGGTCTCCACTCTCTACAGGTCCCAGTTTACTGACTGTGTGTCGCTATGATCAACTGTTTCCATGCATGCTGGGAAGTCCAGTGTCAGGGGTCTCAGGTGACCTTAAGACTCTCATGCTTGCATAGGTAAGGACAACACACCAAAAATTAATCCCCAGTGGATCAAGTTTTAAGATAAATTAATCATTCATTTTAGCTCATTGTTTCATTTCTGCAAACTGCTCCCTGCTTCTCAGATGGAAAGACCTTCATAAGCTGAGAACGTGAAGTTGATATACACAATATGTCAGCATCAGTCCAGTCCTTCCAGCGATTCAGTCATTTTCTCTCTTCCTCAGATTGATTGCCTGATTGAAAAAGCTCAGAAATGCTCATCCTGAGCCCTTGTGAATCAATTTCTCTTTCCAACATTAATTGTCCTACTTAGCATCAAGAATTGCCTTTTGAGAGAATGTTTGTAGGTGACCAACTATGCAAGCTCATTAACAACCTTGCTCAACTTCAGGGAAGGTAAGCCAATCACTGTGGGTGACATCACTCCTTAACAAGGAGTCGGTTCAAACCTGCATCTATCTGACTGAATATGACTCCACTGGAGTTTTTCTTTTTTCCTTTTATTTTTTTAAAGTTCAGCAATGAGTAACTCCTTCAAAACTGTGAGTTAACTCAGGGCAAAGCCTAGGCTTTAAATCTGAAGCAAAACATGAATATACATTCTAACCATTTTATTTTCTGTTAGAAAACAGGTCCAGTTTAGAACAAAGACCTTGAGATCCGAAGTTAGGTTTAGGCTTGCTTACTCTGTGAACCTTGCTATGTATTCAAAAATCTCAAGGTTTCAATGTTTTCCAATGATGATGCATAAAAGGGACCTTTGACCATATGTTCTCCAAAATAGTATGTAAATGATTTCATATATCAAAGAAGAATATAGCAACATAGCTTAATAGGTAAAACTATAGCTTAGTATAGAAAGCTGATAGTCTATGATTTAATTAATATTTAATAATATTAATGATATTAATGATCAACAGAGATACAAACTGCAATAACTGTCCATCAGAATTTTTGATATGCTATGGGATAAAGGATGACATCACACACTGCTACTAATCAGGCCATTACTCTTGCTATGACTTTTAGGCAGTGAAAAAAAATTGTGAAATACCAAACCTCCCCCTCCATGGTATCCAGAACCTCTACTTGGTCTTGCCTTGAATTCAAATTACAAATTTCCTGAGGTGTTAGAGGGATTCCTGTGGTCATAAACAAAATTTGTTGACCCCTCAATATATTGAATGTGCTATATGATTAAGCTAAGTGTTTTGTGTAAATCAATACCTATTGACAATTCTAAAAGTAAAAGTCACTTTCTTAATGAAATGGAAAAATAAATTTACATTTCTTTGAATGAGGGTTGTATTAGTCAGGAACAGAGTTAATAGATTGCATTAAAAGGGGAACTTATTGGGGTAGCTTACAACAGTCCAACAATAGCAGTCTGCAGGCCCACGGGTGAAGGAACCAGTAGCTGTTCAGTCCACGTGGCTGGATGTCTCTGCAGTCCCAATCCAGCTCAGAAGGCCTTAAACCTCCCTGGGGAGCAGCTGCTCTTCAGTCCATGATGTGAGGCCCAGAAAACTGGGTTTGAATATCCTGGAAGGGTAGGAGAGCAGAATGTGAGTGCAAGTCAGGAACAAGCACCAGCAGGGTCCCCTTCTGGAAGGCCCACCCACTGGGAGTGGGGTGGGGAGGGCTCACTCTGGAGAAAGGACCTCCTCTTTTTGTCAGTCCTTTCTGCAGGCAAGTTCAGAGACCCACCCAAGATTACTGTAGATTATTAAATATGTCAAGTTGACAATAAACTTAACCATCTTTCCATTTCCTCTAAAGAATTCCTTTCAGTACCTTAAGAATTCAAATGTGGCCCTTTTTCTTCACAAGTCTCCCTCACTGTCTATTAGTGACACCCCAAATGCTTTAGCATGTGTCCCCTAAGGACATTGAACATGGAAACTAGAGCAGAAAGTAATAGAAGAATTAATCAAATAATTGTTATTAAAGTATTCATTAAAGACATCAAACTTGTGTCATAATCAAAAGAGAAATACTTTGCAAGAACAACATCAGAATGCATACTTGGTCATGTTATATCATCATGCTCTGATTCACTATAATGGAAGATTGAACAGATTTTGCTTTCTTGAGCAATATATCCTTCTTTACAGCAACACTTTGCTATAAAATTTTGATATATGCAAACACTGAATTCCTCATGCTTCATGTATGGCATATTTTTCACAATTGCGGTGTTAATGGATATTGCCTATTGTTATACTTTCGGGAAGATCATTATTGGTGTACATCTAAATCAGATATCTGAATTGTGTAAAATAATATCAATAACAGTAAAACATTCAACATATATCAATTCATTTAATCCAGAACCTATATATTTATTTTTAAGGTAAAGCAAATGAAAATATTTGCTTTTCAGAGTTATACCTTCTTACTTAAAAAAAAACAACTTTTAGAACCTTTAAAGTCAAGAAGATAGTGTTTAAAATCACATACATTGTAAGTGGAAGCATTTATATTGTATTTCTTTCTGTTTGTATACTATCTAATTATTTCATGGTAATGCCAAGTAAAAACATTTTCTGTATGAGAAAATGAAATATACATTTTCAAATTGGTAATGGATTGCTGAGAATTCATAATCATATGTTAATTTTGATTACATTTCCTTTTCTGATTTTTTTCATTTTCATTTGAGCATAACACATGAATTAGCCACCACTTCTTACTGTAACTATAGTTTATTACTTAACATTTGCAGTGAGAAATAAAAAGAAATTACTTTGTGAAGTTCGTGCAGGTGATAAAGCAAATGTCTTCAATTTTTATTGCAGAGAAAGATCAAAATCATCCTGTGAAATCCAGCTGCTGCAGAACTGAGAAATTCTGTTTCTCAGAGCTGAGGTATGGAACAGCTTGAGCTTGTGGCACCATGACCACACAGGATTCCGGTGACTTGCTGTCATTGCTATCTGTGTGATAGGTAGGAAACTCATGACCAGTTTCCTTCTGATGGGTAGCTTCTGCTTGTTGGATTCATTTATTAGTCATGTTTAAAGTAATTAAGAATGGGAAACAAAAATGGACGTTACTGACAAAAAGTCTAATTCACCAAACATGGATTGTTGTTTTATTTTACCAACCAAAAAAAAAAAAAAAACCTCTTCAAAATCCCTCGACATCAGGGAAATACAAATTAAAACCATTTTGAGATACCATCTCTCCCAAGTCAAAAATGGCCATCATCAAAATGAAGAGGGTGTGGGAAAAGATTAATCATTTCTCGTTAATATTGAGAATGCAGACTAGTGCAGCCGTAATTGAAGTCAGCAAGGAAATACTCAAAAAAAAAAAAAAAAAAAAA
>PVHP010027688.1:5587-23798 GCA_004024765.1 Zapus hudsonius
CAGGCTTATGGGGTTATAAGCCAGCTTCCCCTTGCCAGTGTTTGGCACACCTTCCTGCCGCTGTTTGCAGTGCTGTGGCAGAGGTGATGTCCAGCCCTCTGCTCATGCCATCGTTTTCCCTGCCAGAATGGAGTCTCCCCTCGAGTCCGTAAGCCAAATAAACCCATTCTTCTACAAGCCACTTTTGTTTGGGTTCTTTCTGGGCAGCAACTAGAATGATGACCCCAACAGTTTTGGTACCAGGATGTGGGGTCATCTGTTGCTGCTAGAACCCTGATCTTGTGGCTTTGGTCTTCTGGAAGTGATCTACAGGAGGAATGTGGAAGGATTTAAACTCCAGGCCTAAGAGATGCCTCGCAGTGTTGTGAGTACAGCATGATGGTCAGAGTTAAAAGACCTGAATGTAGTGAGAACTATGGACTGTGAGGTTTGGCTTACGAGGGTGAAAAGAACTTGGTCAGGACTGTGCCAGAGGCAGTTTGTGTGCAAGGCTTGCTGCATTCTGCCTGCCTGTGTCCTGGAAACCTGTGCAGGGTTGTGTTACGTAAAGATGGACTGGTGTGAGCAGATGGAGGTGGCACAGAAAGAAAGATCTTTGGGTCGAAACTGCTGCCCGTTCACCTGCAATTTTTTGAGAGATGACAACCATTGAGATTCAGCCAGCTGGTCTGCATTGGAACAACAGGAAGAATGCGGACTCTTTGAAGTAAGGGGCCTGAATGCTTTGATTCCCCCCTGGAGTAACAAGTTGGTAGCCCACCTGGTTCTGTGGAATGGAGATTGGTTAGAAAGAGAGGGTCATTGGATTTGCAACACAGTTTTGTTTTTGAAAAATGGACATCGGCATGTGAAGCAGGTGTGCAAGGTTGCCTGCATGGAGCCCGATGGGGCCATGAGGATGAACTGTGGGTTGCAATGGAGACCCAGTTAATTCCAGGACTATGGATGGGTGCCAAGGCGAGCTGACAGCACCGGATGACGTTTTTCCGGACTGTGAGTAGCCGAGCTGGAGGGGTGGAATTGAATCTCCAAGAGACTTGTGTTATTGGTTAAGAATCATTGAGCTTGGAGTTAGAGATTGATGGTGCCCTGCTTGTTTTGAATCTTGTATTGGTCAATCTGTTTTTGCTGTGCCTCATGTTTTGCATTGTGAATGTTCTGTGCCATTATGGGTTTATTTTTCGTATTATGGCTCAGTTGAAAGCTGCGGGGACTTAAGAGTTGAGCTGAACATATTGTGTTTATATCTTGAATGATTATTAGTTTGTGGGGGACAGGGGCGGACTGTCATGGTTTGATACAAGTGTCCCCCACAAACAATTGAATGTGTTCTGATAGATCGATCCTCAGCTGATGGCAGTTTGGGTTTTACAACCTCGATGAAGCTGTGTTGTTGGGGGCAGGCTTATGGGGTTATAAGCCAGCTTCCCCTTGCCAGTATTTGCCACACCTTCCTGCCGCTGTTTGCAGTGCTGTGGCAGAGGTGATGTCCAGCCCTCTGCTCATGCCATCGTTTTCCCTGCCAGGATGGAGTCTCCCCTCGAGTCCGTAAGCCAAATAAACCCATTCCTCTACAAGCCGCTTTTGCTTGGGTTCTTTCTGCGCAGCAACTAGAAAGCTGACTGCAACACTGGGTGAGTCGCTTGTAGCCATCCTGGATGAGGCTGGGCCAGATGCAGGTTCGGGTCCTGCTAGGGCTGGCAAGGTGACATCCGTGTTCTTGAGCCTCTGTCCCTGGCTGGCTGACTACCAATAAAAATCAACCTTACTCCTATTCTGTATCAATTCCATACCAAAAGCATAATATATTATTATGGTAAAGAAGTGGCCAATTTGATGATTTCATTCATTAAAGCTAATTTACTTCTGTCTAATTAAGCAGCAAGTCTTGTCAATAGCTCTTATGCTATTTTCCTCTAATGAAAACTAATGTCATTCAATATACTGATGTATGAATTTAAGGGAGGGTGTTGCCTGTGAGCCACAACATTCAGGTGGGGATCAGAAGTCAGCTTTCAGGTAGGTCCTCCCCTTCTGCCTTGTTTGAAACAGGATCTCTCATTCACCAGTGTTTTTTGCTAGGTCTTTGTCTCTTTTCTCATCAGAGGCCTTCTGGGATTACAGAAACTCACTATACTGCTAGTTTTTTTTTTTTTTTTTTTTTTTTTTTTTTTTTTTTTTTTTTTTTTTTTTTTTTTTTTTTTTTTTTTTTTTTTTTTTTTTTTTTTTTTTGTCAGGGCTAGGGATCAGAATTCAGGTACTCAGACTTATAAGGCAAGCACATGATCTACTGAGCCATTTTCCCCACACAAGGAATTATTTAGAGAGTATCAGTCAAATAATTTCCTTTAAAGCTTCTTTCGTTGTTGCCAACAAATTTTCATGTGAAATTCATATATTCATAGTTGAAGAGGCCCTTTATATAGAGCTTATTGTCTAATTCTGAAACTTCCATTGCTATGACACACTTATAAACCAGTTCAATATTTTCACATGATAAAAAATATTTCCAAGCCAGGCATGGTGATGATACACACCTTTAATTCCAGCACCCACTCAGGAGACAGAGGTAGGAGGATCACCATGAGTTTGAGTATGATTTGGGACTACAGAGTGAGTTCTAGATCAGCCTGGGCTAGAAAACAAACATGATGCACACCTTTAATCCCAGCACTAGGGAGGCAGAGGTAGGAATATCACCATGAGTTCAAGGCCACACTGAGACTACAGAGTGAATTCCAGGTCAGCCTGGGCTAGAGCAAGACCCTACCTCAAAAAACCAAAAAAAAAAATAAATTAATTAAAAATAAATAAATAAATAAATAAATAAATAAATAAATTCAAAAATATGTCTCTATCTCAAATTTTTTTCACCTGTGTGCCTTGTCATCTTATTTTGATCACATTTTAATTATATAATTTTTCACCTGTGTATTATTTATACATTCACTAGAATATAAGATCCATGAAAGGGGACTGGAGAGATGGCTCAGGGGTTAAGGCACTTGCCTCCAGTGCCTAAGGCCCCCGGTTCAATTCCCCAGGACCCACATAAGCCAGAGCCACAAGGTGGTGGCCCTGGTGTTCTCTCTCTCTCTCTCTCTCTCTCTCTCTCTCTCTCTCTCTCTCTCTCTCTCTCTCTCTCTCCATCTATCTCTCTCTTTGGAAATGAATAAATAAAATTTAAAAAATCCATGAAAGCACATTATTCACAACTTGGAATCATAGAAATTTCCCTTTCAGAAAGTTCATTGCTAACCCACAGGAACCACTTAAATATTTTGTAGAGTAAATGAATGCATGTTTTCTATGGGGATCAGTACTGAATTGCTTTTCTTTCAGTAATACATCTTATTATCCTCATTTCTATGAAATGAACATTCTTTTTGGTTAATTTCTGTAGTTCATAAAATCACATCGTTCAGTGGTTGAAAATTTTATAGAAATCTTTATATAAGCTTGTCTTTTACAGAATATAAAATGAATAGTATTTTGAAGTGTTAATTCCCTTTGTTTTACATACTAATGATGAGGTTAGAATGAACACAATACAAAGCATGAGCTCCACTAAAATTTTTACCAGATAATAGACTTATAAAATACTTAGCAGGTAAAGAAAACCCTCGAGAATGTTCCTGTTATCTGTAACCTTTTCTGTATTGTGACAATCAGGAGATTCCTGTGATTATGTAGAGGCCAATGGAATGCTGCAATGAAAGCATCATTTGCTGTGTCAGTTTTAAAACCTCCAGGTTACTTGGCAGAGAAATAGAACCTGAGAATTCACATTGAAATACTTATCCAGTGAGAAGGAGAGAGCATTTATATGCATCTCCTTCTGTGTTTGAGTGATATTTAGATAGCCACATGAAACATGAACATAAATAGAAAGAGAATATGTGCAATTCTGAGCTAATGAAAAATACTCTAAAAACACAGAATAATAACAATATAATCTTCAAGTGATGGTCCCTTGAAGGTTTGTTTTTCCATTTATAGAATAACCTTAGCATTAATGTTATAACCAAATATTTAATATGATATAATATCCTTCAGTGAGTCTAGACTGGAGAAAGTCTACTTGTGTTTTTTTTTTTTTATCTTTGTTAGAAGTCTATGGTGCTTGTGTTATTTCCAGGAGGCACACATATAAAACATTTTTATGGGAAAAGGAGCAAATATTGATAATGTCCATGCTTATTTTCTTTGATTTTCTGTTCATGACATTTAATCTATAATGTTAGTACTTATAGAAGAATCTAGTTGATACGATGCTACAAATGAGCAATGGTTCATAGGTAACAAAGGTGTCCTTAATTCAGCATAAAATGATTTTCAAATATCCTCTACCTCTAAGGCACCAGAGTGGAGGTTTTCAAAGATACAGAGGCTCTTCTTAGTGCATCTCGATTTGCTAGACTGAATAAGATTAGGGAAGACTAATGGAGTTTTCTGGTATCTAAAAGAAAAATGACCATCGCTTGCAGATCATGGGGAATGAAAGCTGTTTTAGTAGAACTGGTTTGGAGCATAGAGTCCGTGTTTCTAAAACAGTGCAAAGTTATGATAATATTGCTGGTGTATAGACCAGACTGAGAAAAGAAAAGATACACAATGGAAATAGACTGGATCTCAAGGGAGTGTTGCACTTCTCTTGACCAGAAAATTACACTTACAACAAAGACCTATGGTGTGTTGAGTGGTGGCTTTTCATATTCTGTCCATTGTAGCGATGGAATACAAATAGGGAGTTCACTACTTGGAATGGACATGGATGACTGTTAGAACTTCTTTGATGGGAGTATGTTTATCACTTGCATTGTACTCGGCAATGCGGTAGATTCCAATATGCTTGTTTGCTACATTGCAAGATTTATTGAGTTTTAGTACAAATGTATAATTGGAAAGTAAAAACTGAAGACACCATCTTCTCAGAAAATTAAGTCTTTGTCCAATATTCCTCTTCCTTAAGGTCTCCACTGTCCCGAGTCTGCTGTCACATGTGAGGCTCTCTGTGAGGCCACATTGCAAATATAATTACCTCTGTCCTGCTTTTTTGCCGTGTGACACATCTTCCTTCATGACACAAGAAAGTCCTCCACTCTCTGTGATCAGCCCTTCGAAAGCCCCAGTGCATCCTTTGGTTTGCAATTTAAGAAGAACCTGAAAGTACAGAAGAGGAAAAACACTGTGGATCCTGAAAGACTGGCTCCTGCTGCTCAACTTGGCTCCTTTTCTGGACAGGCTCCATATTCTCTTCTCTCATCAGATTTCTTTTTAACAGCTTGATAGATCTGCTAATAAGGACAAGTGTGACTTTGAACTTGTGTCTAGAAGACATGTCAGTACACCTAACTACAACTATGATATTTATATCAAATTCTAGAACTTTGATTACATTGAAGAGATGGTTTTGAGCACAGAAAGGATTTCTAAAGAATATTCATTATGTAATGAATGCTGCACATTTATTTTTCTATTAGAGTCTCAATTCTGTTTCAGTAATCTTGTCTTCTCCACTTGGAAGATGGCTTGGTAGTTAAAGGTGCTTGCTTGAAAAACCTACCAGCCCAGGGTCAATTTGCATCTTGCTTTATGTACACCGGACATAAAAACATGCTACAATCATCTGTCATTCATTTCTCAAGGCAAAAGGCTCTGGTGTGCCCTTACCCATACACATGTGCAAACAAATAAACAAAAAATAGCAGCAGGTAGCTGGAGCTGTCTCAGTGGTTAAAGGCATTTGCTTGCAATGCCCAATATCCTGGATTCCATTCCCAGCACCCACATAGAGCCAGATGCAGAAGCACCACATGCATCTGGAGTTCCTTTGCGGCAGCGCCCATTCTCTTTTTCATTCTTCCTCTTTCTTTCTGTGTGCTGGCAAACAAACAAAAAAAAACAACAAATAAATTTAAAAAAATAGAAGGCAGCTTTATGGGCATATGGCCATTAAAAAGAAAAACTGTGAGTTCAGGGCCAACCTGGGCTAGTGAGTGAGTTCAGGTCAGTCTGGGCCCCAGTGAAATTCTGCTCAAATATAATGAAAGAAATGGGATGGAGAGAAGGCTCAGTGGTTAAAGGTGCTTGTTTGTAAAGCATACAAGTCAAAATTTAAGTCTCCAGTGCCCCATATAAAGCCAGATGCACAAAGTATCACATGCATCTGCAGTTAATTTCCAGTCGCAGGCCCTTATGTGCCCATATTTTCATTCTCTCTCTCTCTCTCTCTCTCTCTCTCTCTCTCTCTCTCTCTCTCTCTCTCTCTCTCTCCCTTTTTCATATATGTACAATTACTTAATTCTAGTAACTTTAGATTAGATATGATTTCTAATTTAAGTAATAATGTAAGCATATAAAGTGTCTAAACCTCAAGAAATTAAATAACTTTCACACAGTCATACAGCTAGTATATTAGAAAGCCAGGTATTTACCCATTTGTGTAGCACATGCTTTAATTCTTATTTCACAACACACTAATGATATAGAAGTTTTACAAATGAGAACAATGCAGTGAGAAGGTTTTGTGAAGGTCACATAGGAAGTATATTCTATATATAACAAGGAGTCCTGGGTAGGAATCATAGCATAAAGCCATATTCTTAACAATGAGCCTTTGTCTTTAGATAAAAGAAATATGAAAGCCCTTTAAGATATAAAGGATCCAGCTGACAGGTTGCCACTAAAATCGTTGACCAAAAGTGCTTGCTAATGGCAACTTTGGGCAGGAGGGTATGAGTTGCAGTCAGGTTTTCATTGCTGTCGCAAAGAACCCAACCAAAAGCAGCTTTTGGAGGGGAGGGTTTATTTTGGCTTATAGAATCAAGGGGAAGGTCCGTGATGGCAGGGAAACCCATGGCATGAACACAGGCTAGCCATCACCTTCTGGCCAACATCAGGCAGACAATAGCACCAGGAGAATGTGCCAAAAACTGGCATGGGGATGCTGGCTTTAACACCCATAAGCCCACCCCTAAGAACACACCTCCAATAAGGTTTTAATTTCAAAATTGTCATTAGCTTGGGGTCAAGTATTGAGAACACATAATTTTACGGGGGATATATGTATCACACCACCACAGTATAAATCCAAAACTGTGTTGAAGCGTTTTCCTTCTTATTTCTTGAACAGGATAGGCTCAGATATGGGATAGAAGCAGCATATGGAAGGAAAGCCTTTATTTCAGCTTACACTTTTTTATGGGCAGGATGCTGGCTCACATTGTCACCTCAGAGAGAAGCAGCAAGGTAAATTACCTATGGCAAGTGGAGATGAGATTTAAAATCTCAAGGCCCACCCCCACTGACACATCTCCTTCTACACGGTCCCATCTCCCAAAGTCTCTAGCAGATGATAATAGGAGGTTTAATTATAGTTTCATAGATTTCATTGCATGGTCAGCTAGCTTTATTGCTTTTTGGCCTGCTTGAGGCAGACACATCAGCCTATAGGAGAAGGGCAGAGGAAGGCTGCTCACTTCCTCTAGGCTCGGAAGAAGAGAGGCATGGGGTGGATAGAAATAACCTGAGGCACCCCCTACCCCAGACTGATATAGGCCCACTGTGAACACCAAGGGCCCTACTGAGGCGGGACATCAGGGAAATGGAGACCAGGGTGAAGGGATTCAAGATTATAACCTATGTAAAATAAATAAGAGTGACCAAAAGGGACAAAAATTAAAATATGCCATCAAAGACACATTCCCAGTGACCCACTTACCCAACTTTCAGAAGGCTCTACTTTCTAAAATTTCTACCACTTCCTCAGAGTGCCACCAACTGAGGACCAATCCTTTAGACATATGAGAGCCTTTGTGAAATATTCTATATCCATATCCAAACTATAAAAAAGACAGAAAATGTCTTCCTTTTGAACATGCAACCCGTACCTAACAACTAACTTCTTGATTGATTTTCCACTCTGTAGAATGATGATAATTGAATTTTCTATTCTTTGCAAGTTATGCATATCAGTAATTCTATAATAGTACCACTGGCCTATTAACCAACTGGTTAATGAATTGCATACTCATATATTTAATTTAAAGAGACATCACTTGGCTCTATTTTCTAAAAAGACTTGATTGATAGAACACATATTTGATAAATAGCAAAGTGGTTCAGCACCTGAGGTAAATGTATGTGATTTTACTCGTTTCACTCTTTAATTTCCAGGTGAATAATTTATATTTTCTATACATTTGTTGGTATTGTCTTCAACTTCTGTTCATATGAATTCACACTCCTTGTTAGTATTAAAAAAGATGGTTCCAGGAAAAAAAAAATGTATCTCTGAAGCTTTTCTTTTCACAATGAGCAGAAATTGATCGATCTGTTTCATAAGAGCCAAAGCTTCATAAATTTCTGTCCAAAATGAATGACATACTTATTACAAGGAAACTGACTATTCTCATAACAAGGTTTTATTATTTGAGTAACTTCATATTGTCACACTGCTCCAGAGTAAACCAGACATAATTTGAAGAGGGTGAGCATGTATGCATTTCTGAAACTCTTGGTGCCCTATCTGGAGAGTCAAAGATCTTAGAGGACCTGAACTATGTGTCAATCCATGAAGGAAGCTACCGGGGTTAACAGAAGGTGACATATGAAGTTCTCTGGGCTACTTAGGGAAGCATCCTGGATGAGCATGGGTATTACTATTATTATAAAGTTGCAAACCATCCTTAGCATGTGGTTAGACTACTAAGAATCTCAGCATTAAAGAACAGCAGTAAAGCACAAAAGAGAAAGAGGGGAATGAAAACTAAAGAACAGTAACAAAAAGAAAAAAAAAATGCTAGTAGATGAAAACGTGAGAGCCCAAAGTCAAAAGACAGAAATTTCAGAGGTGAAGATGGGATGCTGATCCTTCCCCTTTGAGCTCTTTTGGTGTCTGTGCAAATGGGATGGCAATCTAACGAGGGCCATCTTTCTCATGACATATCAAACACCCCACCCTGAGTCAAGCCAAAAATACCACAAGAAAGAATGGTCCTTCTCATTGTATCCCAGCCTTCCCTTTCCAGATAGATGGCATAATGAAAATATTCTTCCAATTATTTTAGGACTTTCAAAGAGAAAGGAGAAGATGTGGCTCAAGTTCAGTTTGGAAAAGGCATGGGGCTGTCAGGAAGCTATTTTTGAATAGGTTGACCATAGCAAGTAAAGATTCTTTTAAGAAAACTTTCCTGTCCTATTTAAAAAAAAAAAGTATATAGGGCAGGTAGAAGATTTTGCCTCTGCTACAGTGTCTTTGGAAATGGTATAAATGTTTCTGAAGTCATCTGAAATCTTGGGATATTCATACAGAAGACAGGGTAAGCAGAAATAAACACAAGGCTTAATTTTGCAGTACCAACTAAAGTACTTCATAGGAGTTCATTGAGAGGGATGGTCTCTGTGGGATTCAATCTGAGTCATGTGTTGCTTTGTTGCTTTCTGTTTGGTTTTGTGGTGGAACCCAGAGCCTTGCACATGCTGGGCCAATGTTCAGCTCCTGAGCTACATACATGTTGACACTATGATCTCCACTCACAGAGGCTTGTTTGATGGGCCAAATACTAGGTGCCAATCTGCAATCATTCTGCTTGTTTCAGATAACCCAAATTCTTCGGGATCTCTTATTCTAAGTTGATGACGAGTCTTACAGTGAATAACATAGTATCAGTGACTAAGAATGAAGGTGACATTTTGGAGTATACCATATAATTTAGCTGGCTTCTCTTCCCAGCCCGGTGTTTGTTGTTTTATCACATGAATCTGTGAAGGTCATCTTCCCTTCAACAGACAAGGAGAGAATCCTAATAGGAAAACATATTTTTGTCTCACTATCGATTCTTTTAAGAAAGAGTATGTAATAGGAACTTAAAAAACCCTTATATTTACCTTTAAAAAAGAAGAAAATGAAGGTAAAGGGGCTTATGCAGTAGTATATTAAAGCAAGCCATCATTGAACGATGAAAACACATATTTTTTCATGTAACTGATTTTTATGGTGGTAATTAGTAATTCATTTTTTTTCTCTTTAGAGAATCTCTGTTTTATTTGTGTGGCAAAGAAAGATGCATGTATTGTATAGATAATAACTTAGAACCAAAATCAGTACTTCTGAATTTTTATTGTGGTGTTCATAGTTGGGGTAT
The DNA here is from genome assembly GCA_004024765.1 of Zapus hudsonius. Lineage (NCBI taxonomy): Eukaryota > Metazoa > Chordata > Mammalia > Rodentia > Dipodidae > Zapus > Zapus hudsonius. The sequence goes on from PVHP010027688.1 coordinate 15,736, forward strand.
GAACTCTTCTTTTCTTACAGGGGACTATGTTTGGAAAGCTACTATCAATCTCTCGCTCCCAGGAGGGCCTTCCTGGAAATTGTAGAGCTGACAAGTACTAAGGGACATCTGTCTATCTGTGTGTGAGAAGGTGTGATAGTTTGAGTAGATGTCCCCCAATAGAATTTATTATAATTGTAAATTGTCTCCAGCCTTCTGGCTGGAGGAAGTGTCACTTTGGCCTGGCCCCCTGGGGTCTGGCCCTTTCTAAATTGGATGCAAAATACTAGGGATACATATGCAAAACAGCAGCCAGAACCCAAGCCTGTCAATCCTGTTTTGTGAGTTACAGTGTTACAGTGTGCTTGCTTGCTTCTGGAGGTGTTGGGGCTCTGTCTGTCTCTGCTTGGATCTGTGTAAGGGGGTCAGCCTTTCCTTAACTTCCCCTTGATCTATTATTTCAATAAATACTTTCCTCCTCAAAATTGTGCCTGGTTTGGAGAGTCATCTCAGCAGTATGTGTCTGACTACGACAGAAGGGCTTTTTTATGAGCATATGTGTTTATGACCCTTGGTTTTACTTAGTATTTGCTTAGAGTATTATTCAGGGTTCTCTAGAGGAATGGGGCCAATAGAATGAATTGTAGTAAAAAGAGGGTTTATTGAAGTATCTTAAAGAGTCTATAATAGTATCCTGCTCACCCAAGAGTCAAGAGACCAGTAGCCACTTAGTCCATGTGGCTGGATGCCTCAGCAGTCCCAATCTGACACTGAAAGCCTGGAGGCTTCTTGGGGAGTCATTGTTCTTCAGTCCATGATGGATGGCTGAGGAAATTTGGTTCCAAAGATGAGGAAGGGCAGGAAAGCAGGATAGATGCACGGGCAAGTCACAAGAAGCATCAGCAGCCAGGGAGAGGAAAAAATAGAGTATCTCCCTTCCTCTCAAGCTTCCTAATATCTGGCCCCCTTCAGGGAGGGCCATCCTTTCTAGGTGAAGGGTTCACACTGGAGAAGGGACTTTCTCTTTTAGTCAAGCTTTCCTGTAAGCAATTTGAGATACCTACCAGAGAGTACTGTGGATTACTAAAAAGATAAAGTTAAAGACAAAACTTGCCCCTCAGTCACATGGGGGGAGGGGAACGACTTAAGCATGAAGCTAAACCAAAATGGGTTCTAAATTATAAAATCCTCATGAGCATACTGTAACCTATTGAGCAAGTAGTGGGCATCATCTGACAAGAGGGGCCATAAAAAAAGGCGGAGAGAGTCTAAGCCGGTGAAAAATTGATTAGTCTGGCAACTCCTGGTCCCAGTCATAGGCTCCTTTCCTCACTGAGCTGTTGACCAAAAAGACCCATGAGGTTCCCAAAACAAGACAGGAGTCTGTCAAAGCTCTTGAATGCCCATCCCAGGCCTGAGACAAGATCCTGTTGTGAGGTCGAGAATGGTATGGAGCCCCCAGATGGTAGTTAGTGCAGTGCTGGAAGGCACTGCATTAGCTTCCAGGGGAAGCTGGTCAATGACAGCTGGAGTAAATAGAGACCACTGGCAAGAAACAGAGTCTGCTGCCATGAGTAGGCTGACCACAATTCCTACTGGGAGAGAACCGAGAAAGGAGCACGTGTACAATGGAGGAGCCAAAGCCTGGGGGAGACAATCAACAGCTTTTAAATTTGGTCAAATATTCCACTTATTGAGGGAGATCCCTTAACTGGAACTGGGGACGTAGGGCGATATGCACTGGGAGCCAGACTCCTGGGCCCCCAAGGAGGGATGCACTATGCGAGTGACTGATGGAGAGGCTACTAAAAATGGAATCTAGCTAATTCAGAAATGTGTATCTCAGTTAACCTATACTGATCTCACTCTCTGATGGAGATTCTGTTTATATCTTTCAGAATGCTGCGAGAAATCTGTGGCTCATCCAACCCTACCAACAAACTGCAGGCTGATAACTGACATCCTGGCAAGAGATGAGCCACCCCAGACATACTGTGGAGGATCCTTATGGAACACTGCAGAGAATGATGGGATGAACAAGTGACCCATACCCACAGCCAGTCAGTCAACACAGGATAAGCCAGTGAGACAGACACCAATGATTTTCAATACAATCTAAAACAGAAGTACAGAGACCCCTAAGTTCTCAACAATAAAGCAGCCTTAATACTCACCCATCACGACTCAGGTCACTGGATGGAAGAGAGGGCAGAAATATTGTAAGAGCCATGGTGGGGGAGAATATTCAGAGACATGGCCGCCCTCAGTAACAACATACTAGGGCCTGTGGAACAGGCTGACTCAGACTGCCCACGGAGGAGGATGTCCAGCTGATTTGGGATGGGGAAGAGGGGCATTGGGGAACTGGGGATAACAACTCATTGTTTGCTCATTAAATAATGTAACTCATTATGGACAATAAAAATTAATAAATAAATTTTTAAAGAAGACAAATCTTAACCATCACACATACCGCTTCCAATTTAACAAAGGGATGTGCCACAGTTATTTTTATTAGTTATTCCTCATAGCACCTTGGTGGGAAAAGAAAAGCACTTATGTACTTATTTTTGGATGAAGGACAAATGCAAGCAGAGCTGGGAGCAAGGCATTCTTTATTGGTATGTTTGGAATTAAAGGCTGTGACTTCAAGGACCATTGTTTCACCAGGTGAGAAAAGGAAAGTGGTTTGAAATATAAATGAAGGTCTCTGAGGAGCATTTTGTCTCAGTGCACTTAAGAGTTGTGTATGTCAGATGCCTTCAAATATAATAAATATGTACATAAGTAAAGCAGCTCATTAGAAACTGTAAAATAGCCTCAATTCACTGTTTTCTGCTTGTCTTAAATTCAAATTTCCTTGCGTGACTGCTGCTGATTGCCTCACTAGGAAACACTCTGCATAACATCTCAACCCAGAATGCAGGCTCACAGCCCTTGGTCAACCCTAGAAGTTCAATGTTCAGCACAGATGTCACCTGGATGAAGTTACTCAGGTTATGCTGAATTTCATTAATTAAGGTAGAATAAGAAAATACATATTTTAGAAATGACTCTGAGGTGCTCATGGTTTTATTTTAAATAAATTTATTTTCGCAATCTTTTCAAATACAAAGGTTGTTACTATCCTCATTCTAATAATTTTAAACCAAAATCCTCATATTTGATTGAGATGGAAGGAGACATTCACATCCAAAGTTTGAAAAGTTCCTATGATAAGAAGTCAGAGAAAACAGAAATCAGGTGAGTTAGTCTGTCACTGAAAGGAGAGCTTTTGAAGAAAGAAACAACGTGTGTGTTGAATACAGGCACCATGTGTCAGAGCAAATGTAAAGGGAGGATTGTCTCCCCTGTATATAAAGACCACTGGCTATTGCTTAGCAGAGGCACAGGTCTTTGTGTAATGCTCTTAAGAACTAGCTTTGAAGACAAAGACCAACAATGGAAGGTAAAACCAATAAAAAAATGTAGTATGACTTCTAAGTTATTCTCTTAGTTGACTATACAAATTAAATAGCTGGATTTGGAGGCACTGTTTATAAGCTTTACAAAGCAACATGTTCATTCAGGTGTGATGGTTTAGGTTATAATCCCAGCACTCAGGAGCCTGAGGGAGTCTGAAGTAGGAGAATCCTCTCATGATCAGGCTGGGCTACAATGTGAGTTCCAGGTCAGCCTGAGCTAGGAGAGCTTGCCTCAAAGAGTTTTTGTTCTACCTTACTTTGTTTGTCTTTAAAAATAAGTTAAAAACGTTATCTGAGTGGCTGGAGAGATTGCTAAGTGGTTAAGGCACTTGCCTATAAAGCAGAAGGACCTGAGTTCAATTGCAGAGTACCCAGATGCACAAGGTGACCTCTGTGTTTGGGGTTTTTTTGCAGTGGCTGGAGGCCATGGCACGTCCATTCTCTCTCTCTCTCTCTCTCTCTCTCTCTCTCTCTCTCTCTCTCTCTCTCTCTCTTCCAATCCCTTTCTCTCTCTCTCGCTTTGTCAAATAAACAAACAAAAGAACTAGCTTTGAATTGAAAAGTCTTAAATGTTCTTTTCCTCTTTTGTGAGTCATATATATGTGTATATTCATATGTACTGGGTATTCATATATATATATATATATATATATGAATATCCAGTTATATAAGTTGGTCTGCAGAAAATGAAATAATATTGTAACTTCTAACTTACTAATATCAGGTAATATTCTAAAACTTACAGTAACAATAAAATACCACCACCTCTCTTAAGTAAAATAAATATTGGATAAAAACTATTAATGATTTGTTATCTAGCTTCATGTACTAAAGTTTGTTATTGTCTTGTAAGTACACACTAATTCTAAATTGCTTGTTATAAATAAATTGTCTAAAATTCAGAGTTGAGCCTATTCAGAGGACTACAGGTATGATATATGAAAATTATTAGAAAGGAAAATTTTCAGTCTAATAAAGTATGTGAGTGATTTTTTTTACCTGATTCATAAAAAAAAAAAGTTGCAGGTAGACAGCCGGTCTAGACAAAGTTCCAACAGAAAGAACATATCCAAGAGACTTGTCATGAGTAAGAACCCAAGACTATACAGCTGGGAGACATGGAAAGAAAGTGATGGTAATATAGCCTACTGGCAATTTAGCTTAGCCAGAATCACACAAAAAATGTATATGTTGTATAAAAATGCTGATGTCTTGTTCTCTTGTCAGAAATGACAATAGAAGAAAAAACTAAGAATCCATTATTATTGCAAAAACTGTGGGATCACACAGCGTGGCCAAGCATTGTTATCGAAATGAAGACAGTCTGAGCTTGTCTTCTTGAAATGTTTTCTTCACACTCTTGCTAAAATTAGTTGAGAAAGTGATTCTGCTATATTTAAGACAGTGCATTTTCCCCAGCTTTATTTAGATAAAAATTGTCTCTGCGGGCAGAGACTCCACTTCAGGAACACAGTGCCACAACATGAGGCTGTCACCCCAGCCATGCTAGCAGTCAGAGGGATGGTCACATTCACAGTTCACGATATTCACTTCATTCCCTCTGCTGTCGGCGTGAACAGCTATTGCTGCATTGACTTGCTCATATCTGAGGCAAGAAAGGAATAAATATTTGGAGTTTTCATTACAAAGACTCCTGCAACAATGCTTTTATTTTTAAATTATCGGAGAATTTCTAGGAATGAAACATACACATGAAAACCACAATTTCAATGTGGGGTATACATGGCCAAAATTTAATATGAGTGTCAAAAACAAAATCATATATTAAAAATGTCTAAATTGTATCCTTTACTTCCCCCTCTACACTCACTAAAAATCTGAGTTGTTCTTGGTAAGATTTGCTTATCTCAGCTTGATATGTGATTCTTCTATTTAAATCTTAAAATGTTACTGCTATTTAGAAATTTATTTGTCTATGATCTAATGTCATAATCTTCCTAAACTGAGTTGTAATCTACAATTCTCTAAAAGAACTTCATTCAGAAATATCTATCAAACTTAGAAATCTATTTGCAAAAATTAAAAATGATGAATTTTAAGATGTAGCCTATTTTCAAATTTTCACATATATATACAGAGATAAATGTAATAAAATAATTATGGTATAATGACTGAATAAAAATCTTATATAGTCCAAACAAAGAAGTTGCTTATTTACTTGTGACTATGAAATTCTAAGGTACACATAACTAAAATACAGTGCTAAAAGGTGTACAGAGAAATGTATCAAAAAGCATGATGCAAGTGTGGAGAAAAGGTTTAGTATATATAGCACTTGCCGCTGAAATAACACACATATATTATTAACACATACGCATAAAGGCATATTATGCATATTTACTATAATAATATAGAAACAATATCACATTTAATATTATTATTAATGCACCATTATTCAAAACTTCAAGCTTTATAACTATAACATTTTCAGACTTGAGAGAATAACAGAAAAATTGCTCAATCCATCATTTGAAACTATTTATTTGAAGCACATAGTTGTGCTTCTTGTCATTTTAATATACTGTCCCTTAAAGTTATGATGTCTATGCCAATTTTATAAGACATATTTTCATAAAACTACTTACATGAATAGAGAAAAATGATAAATTGTTAAAGATTTTCAAAAATAAGCGCTTCCAAAAATCTTCAGGACTTAATAATTTTCAATAATGTTATATGTAAAGTAACTGTGAAAAAAGAATATGGTTATACTTGTAGGTTTCCTGCATATGAAATATTTGTATGTAAAAGTACCTGGTATTGTACAAAATTAAATATTTTATTATATTAAATAAAAGACACGGAACAGCTGCAGTGTTACCAAATATCACATAAAATATATGAGAAGTTCACACACATTTCTCAAATTTTTATTTCTTATATCTGAAATAGTCTATATATACTTTGAATGTGGGGCTGCATTTGTCACAAGTAATCACAGAAACAGTAAAACATTGTCACTTTGAATTGGTAGAAAAAGTACATGTACGACCGCATCATAGTTATTAACTTAGGTATTAATTTTCAAGCAATTTCATCAAACCTCTTAGATGGAGGCTAAATGGAGCTGCGTTGGGTGACCCCATCATTGCATTGTTATTGAAAAATCCAATAGAAATTTAGATTACCAACTAAATTAAGCCCATTAAAAGCTTATCTGAAACTCCAAATTATAGCCTTTAAGGACTTGAAAAGTCAGAAACACAGAGACAGCTATATTTAACTGATTTAAAAGAAAAAAAAAAACACAACTAGAAATTTATCATAAGGCACAGTCCTTATAACACAGAGCTGCATGTAGTTTTCATAATGTCTAGCCAAGCATTCTAAGAAGTTTCCATCTTTTTCTCTCAGACTCTTTCTCTTAGCACTCCACCATTCTAAAAATGAGAGAATTTTTTTTGTTGTAGTTGAGAAGAATGAAGATCTATTTAAGTCTGACCATGCCTTAGAAAATCCGTAGCATCATCAGCCTGTGGTATTGTGAATATTACTATGGAGAAATCAGATGGGAAACGAAGAGAGTAAAGAGTGATGCTCTGTTGGGATGGAGAGCCAACTGGTGCTTCTCCCGCCTGATCTTGTCAGCAGTGAGGGGACCTAGATACAGCTTCACACTTGTCCCATCAGTCGCCTGAGGAGTTCCACTAATATGTGTAGGGACCTCAACTCAAGCTAAGACCAGGATTCATGACTTTGATGCCTTAACAAATTTGAGACCTAGCTGCTATGAAGCTGAGCTCTCTGCATGAGGGTTAAGAGAAAGAAAGACACTCAGAAGGAAAGCAAGTCACACCTGAGGGTGAGGAACAAAGTGAGACCCTGAGGGTGGATGTGGGCCCATCAAGGAAAGTCATGATTCTGTGTCTTAGAATTAACCATGCATACCACTTTGCTGGTTCAACCAGACTCAGGGTGATGGGATCTCTTTTCATCTCATCAACTGATCAACAATTTCCCCTGTGCTTTTTATCCTGCTTCAATTTCAGGTTGGGTTTTCACTTTCCATGGGAGGCACATGGTTGTGTTGGGAAGCTGTGAATCATCTAAAAAGACCCTCTGTGTTTCATCTGATTTGTTGAAAATAACTTATTTCACTTTTATTTATTTTTTATTTACTTATGTGCAAACAGAGAGACAGAGAAAATAGGCATGCCAGGGCTTCTAGCCACTTCAAACAAACTCCAGACACAGGCAACACCGTGCATCTGGTTGCACCTGGGTACTGGGGAATTGAACCCTGGTTGTTGAGCTTTGCAGGTAAGCCTCTTACCTCTTACCACTGAGCCATTTTTTCCAGTCCAATGAAAATAATTTTTTCATGAAGAATTTCTTCTTTGTATTTTCAGTTCCATCATCCAATAAAGGCATGATTATATACATGTTAACAATAAGCGTTTCACAATGCAGGATATAAATTATCATTGGACACCAATACTTAGAGCACATATTTTGTGCTCATTGTAAAAGAATATTTGAGTAAGAATGAAAGTCCCCCTGTTTGTGGATAAAGCTGTTGTTTATATTTCTGCATTGACAGCCGCTGGCAGACAAGTCTGTGATGTTTTTTAATCATTATCTTTCTCTCATTTTGTTGAC
>PVHP010027689.1:0-23908 GCA_004024765.1 Zapus hudsonius
ATCAAATATAACATAACCTTTAAAAAGATTTCTTAAATGGAATGTATCCATTGAAAATGACAGTACAGCTATTGATATAAAATGATCTACAGCATGTTAATAAGTGAGAAAAGCATATGTTTTGCATGAATGGCATTTATTTAAATATATGTAAAATTATGTGTGTGGAATAAGGAGAGGTATTTTTCAGGATTTAGAAATGTATTTCAGATGGAGAAACTGTTCTGGCATGCTGTGATCAGGACTTTGAAAATCCCCTGTTCTAGAGGAGCAGAAACAATACTAGCAAATATCAAAATCAAATTGTCTGAAAATTAAAGGGTGGAAAAATTAAGAGATATTTACTCAAGAATATTAGCTTCCTATGGTGCTAACGGTAAGCTTGGTAGTATTTCAAGTTGCTCTAATATTGATTTCCTTTGCCTTGAAAACCATCATCCTTGGGGGCTGGGGGTATGGCTCAGTGGTAAAGCACTTGTTGCATAAGCCTCACTACCTGGATCTGGAACCCCAAACCCCATGCTGGAAACCATAGGCTTCTGTAATCCCAACACAGCTATGGCAAGATGGGAAGTGGAGAATTTCTCACAAGCTCACTGATGGGCCACCTTGGTGAATGCAGCAGTGAATAACAGACTACAGACCCTGCTTCAAAACAAGGACCGAACCTCGAAAGTTGTCTCCTAACCTCCATATGCATGTGCCTGCATTCACACACATGAACACACACTTCATACACATACACACACTGAAGGGGCACACAATAATAAATAGAAAAATAATTATTATCATATCTATCGTAACTAGCAACCTAGAATCTACTAGCTGGAATAGAATGGTTTTAAACACTCCCTAAATATTCCATCACAAGAAGTCTATTTTAACTTCCTAGTAGCTTTGAAGAAAAAAACACCTTCATGTCCTGGGCTTGTTTTATTTTGATCTGGGTCAGACTCATTTTGGATAAGAATTTTTGTTTTTCTAGAAAATGTCTCATGTTGTTCAGGCTGGCCTCTAGAGCTTCAGATGACCTTGCAATGCTAATTCCCATGTCTCCACTTCTTCAGTGCTGGGGTAACAGGAATGAATTGCCACACTCAGTTTATATGGTGCTTGGGATAGAACACAGGGCTTTGTGCAAGCTAGGCAAGTACTCTATTAGCTAAACTATATTTCCAGTCCCTGTGGAATGAGATGTTATTTTGAGGTGCTCTGAAATGTTCTAACACATTCCTGTGTTACAGTTTAGATATGAGGTCTTCCACAAGAGGCTGAAGCATTAAAGCTTACTTGCCAGCTGATGGTTTTTGGGAAGTGATTGGATCATGAAGGCTCTGACCTTATCAGTAGATTAATTTACTGATTGATTTGCATTTTAATGGCATTACTGTTGTTGCAGGGAAAATCCCCCTCCACCATGGTCTGGAGGTTCATGGATTCTTTCTTGAAGCTAAAAAAGATTTGGGTGCTGGAGAGGTGCCTCTGAGTTTAAAGGTGCTTGCTTGCAAACCCTGATGGCCCAGTTTGATTCCCTAGGACCCATGTACAGCCAGATGCACAAAGTGGCACATGTGCCTGGAGTTCATTTACAGTGGCTGGAGGCCCTGACATGCCAATGCTCACTCTCTCTGCATTTTTCTCTCCGTCTTTTTTCTGTCTCAAATAAATAAATAAAATAAAATAAATTTTAAAAGTAGATTTGGAAGTAACAGAAATGAAGACAGACTCATAAGTATGGTGAAAGCATAAATAGAAAACTTTATTTTTGTTGCGATCTTCTTCAGAAGGGAGTTTATCTGAGTAGGCTTTGTGACTGGCTTTTGTAGGGTTGTGTCTTCCTCATCCCCCTCCTGACTTAGTAATTAGGGATCAGGGTTCAGCTTACCCAGTAGCCCCTTCCACAGAACATCTAAAATTGCTGGTTCTTAAATGTATTTTCTCTCTCTCTCTTAGCTTCCGCTTTTATAGTTTTCTGCCCCTATGATCAATTACAAATACTGTTGCATTTCATTTGTCTGCAGCAGTCCCCTAAATCCATTTTCTACGTGCTTATGCCTGAACATACTACAAAAAATAAGCTGAGCATTAAAAAAATTAATTCTCAGCTGTAATGTGGCGCATACAATTGAAATTTCCTTAAGTACTTTGGGTCCAGGGAAACCATTCTTGCAGCTTTCAAGGCATCCTGAGTGTTGAAATCCTCAATAAATATCATCATTCAATTCAGGGCAGCTGAGTCAACAAACATGACCATCACTTCTGTTTCTTCATTTTTGTCAGGTTCTGATTAAGAGGAGTTTTCAGTTAGCCTCACCTGGATTCTTTTCTAGCTAACCTATAATTGCCTTGGCCTCTCAGCTAGATATTGCTTAATTGGATAGGTTGTCATTGAAAATATTTTTCATGCTCTTCTGCAAATTATTTAAAAATCAGGGCAAAAATCCTAACCCAGAGCTCCCACATTTGCTAGTAGAAAACACAGCTGTTAAAGGCAGCAGGTAGATTTCCAAATATACTATTTTCCTGGTTGCATGAAACAACAAATTTCCCTGACTGAGCTGGAATAAGACAGGGACAAGAAATCCCTGTCAGAGACTCAGGGGTAATAGGTTGGCTGAGACACAAAGACAGCCTCCTAGTACCAGGGGACTGGGTGCAGCTGGAGTTACAGCAGACGAGATGTCACACTTTCAGAAGCAGTGGAAAGGCATTTAACTTGGGCCAGATCTCTGCTGTATACACTGCCTGTCCCCAATTAGCGTGCCTGTGCTGAGTCGCGATTTATCAAACATCACAGAGGGGCTGCCAGGCTAACAGCTAGTGGGAACTGGAAAGAAAAGAGGTGAGGCTTTCTGTGCTATTGGGACCTAGTAGATGTGGGAGTGTCCTCATGACAAGGAGGCATGGTGGAGCAGAGCAGTCACATCCTAGTTGTCACAGAGAAGAGATTCAGAAAATGGCCAAGGCAAGGTGTGCCCATCACGGAATGACCTCAATGATCTACTCCTCCAACTAGGATGCATCTTCTATTTTCTCCACTTCCTCAAAGTGTCATATATCATGAGTCAGTCAAGGGATTAATACATTCACTAAGCCTGAGCCTTCATGGTCTAATTGTCTCTGCAAACTATCACAAAAACACCCCGAGGTGTGCTTTGTTATTCTCCTAGATGATTCTTAATCCAAATCAAGTTGATCATCACGATTAACCATCACAAAGGTCATCCATGGCAAGTGGTGAATGGGGCTAGTCATCTCCAAACCATGCAAGTCCATGCCTCAAAAGTCATAAATATGCATTTTAAACTATCACTGAAATATTGCCAACGACAGACGCAGATAACATTTACTATCACCAAAATATTGCCAATGACAGAGACAGATAACATTTAACATAGGCAAGTATATTTGTAGCATTTGACAGAGGGTACTCTTACATTATGTTAAGCCTCTACATCTATGTTAATTGTATTACTCAGGAGAACTTTCCCCTTATATTTGTGATTCCTCTACATTTGATCTATATCTACCTCAATACTCACCAGACGCAAAGAGGGAGGGAGAGTGAGTAGCTGGGAGGTGCTGGGGCCACAGGCCTTGGCTTTGCTCAGGTAGGAATCGAAGCCTTGATGTGTCTGCAGGAAACTTCAGTTTTTCAGTTCAGGCTGGTTCCCTTGTCTGCCTTTCTATTAGAATTTGATGAATCTGTTAAATACATTTTTCATTAGACATCAGATAACCAGAAGACATATGGTGCTAATGCTTCGCAGCTTCTTATGAACAGAAGCAGCTGGTAAGTAGAAAAAAATTGTTTTATGAAAAAAGAAGCAAGTGTGCCTCAGGGGATTCAAGTTGTTATCAATCAGTGCTGAATTCTTAGGCCTTCACTCATATCTTGAATTAGTCCAAGTGCTGGGTGGGGGGGAGTGTGGGAGGATGATCCAGGATGGTCTCTATGTTGAAAAGCCTGCTGGGGACTTGTGTAACAAATACCAGGGACAGAGGTGATCCTTTCTGCCCCCATTGTATTCAGCATACAATATATGTGAGGAGACCCTGCTTCTAGGGGTAGGGAATTTAAAAGAGGCCTCAGGGAGGTTGAGGGCTGCTGGCTTGTGTTGGCCTTGTGGGCTGTTGATGGAGGTTGTGGGGATTGGTCAGACAAACTCTGGTTGCTTCCTTTCTTCTCAGAAGCAACTTGCATCCCATTTTGTAAATTAAGACCAAGATGACTAAGCTTGGGAGAAGTCCAAGCAACCAACTGGAATGATTCATGATCTCACAGAGAGTGTATTGTTTTCTCAACCAACTTCAAATTAATTAGGCTACATTTCTGTACCTTGTTTTGCCTACTACCTTAAGCAAATCTCGAAAGACTTCTGGGGTCACCTTTATTTCATTGGAAACGCATATTGGGATAGATTTATTTATTAAATGCTGAGCATGTAGGAGTGTCATGGTAAGCACTTTGCATACACCATCCACCTCGAGTCTCAGAAACAAGAGTGCACTTTTGAAGACAGGGAAACTGAGCCTTTGAGAATAAACCAGCAACCTCTTTGAAGGCCTAGCCAGCCAGCCAGTGGCAGGATGGGGATTGGAACTTGGGCTCCTCTGACCGTGACACTCCTACATGCTCAGAACCTCGTAGGTCTCTCCCATCAATAGCTCAAATGTGAGTAGTAACCTGAGGGTTACAAGCCAGTGCCAATTGTATTAGGGTCAAGCTTCACCCCACCCCGTTCAGTGCCCTTCTTAGCATGCAATACCCCCATATTCCTTTGGAGAGCTATGACTTTTAGCCTACTGCCCAAGAGAAAGGATTCTATGATACAAATTCGTTTTGGATTTAGCTTTGTGTATTTCTTCCCCTGCCCATCCATTCACCCTCCCTCCAAGCCCTTACATCCCTATTATCTGTCTCTGGATTTGTGTGCCAGGTTTGCTTACAATTCAAGCTGATTCTGGTTAGGAAACACAGAAAAGGAAGAATATGCAGCATTTGTCTTTCTGTCCTTGTGTGACTTCACCGAGTATGATTTTTTTTCCAGGTACATCTATTTTTCTACAAATTTCATTATGTAATTTCTCCTTACTGTTGAGTAGAATTCCGCAGTGTAAATATACCACAACTTCGCTACTCATTCCTCCAGTGATGGGTATCTGGGTTAGTTCCAGGTCTTAGCCTTTGTGAGTTGAGCCATTATCAACATGGTTGAGTAGAAGTGAAGTAGTCACACATCATGGTGGGGCACTTGTTGGGGTGCAGTCTGTTCGCTTTATGACCATGTGTGAAAGAGCAGAAAAGACCAGGATCCATGGTAACCATTTAGGGTATTACTCAGTGACCCAAGATGTCCCACTAGGAACCACCTCTGAAAGGCTCCCCCACTTCCCAGGAGCATTATGGGCTCAGAGCAAGCCTTTAACATATGGGCCCTTGGAAGACATCCCAGATCTGAACTCTAGCACTGGGTGGAAGACTTCAGAACAGTAGTAATTTATTTCTCATTGTTCCAAAACCTGTCAAGGCCCTGATAGATTCTGTGTCCAGTGATGATACTCAGCTTCACACACACATCCCCATCTTACTGTCTGTATAGGAGGAGAGGGAAGAAACTTCTCTCAGGCCTCCACCTTCATGACTTAACCACTTTCCATAGACCTATCTCCTAATACCATCTCCTTTAGAGATAGGATTTCAGCAAGAATTTTAGGTATATACACATAATAAGACCATAACACAACTTTTCTGGCATTTGATGATGGTTTAAAGGTATTCTACTGGGATCTGCTTTGCATATCAATACTTGTGCATGTTTTGGTGGGAAGACCCCTGAAGTAAAGTGCCATTTTCATCACATCATATCAACAGTATGCACTATCATTATATTTTATTGCTGCTGAGGTTGAATTTGGTCACTTCTCAGAGATAGCTGGTTAGATTTTTCTGCTATAAAGTTATTCTCAGATTCCTTACTGTACTGTTGGAAGGAAGTCACTATGCACCTCATACTTAAAGAGAGAGGATGTATGGACACTGTATCTCTAGTAATAATGTAGAAAATTTTACATGGAAGATTTGTCTTCTTTATGAATTATTCAACCCCTTAATTTTATCACTATAAGCTTATAGATCTTTTAAAATCAAAGATGATCTAGTCTACTTAATGCTAAGAACATATGTTGATAGTATCCCATCTTGTTCTAGATAAGTAGTAAAGTTTTCTGGTTATTCTGAAGAGGCAGTGATCTTTGAAGGGCAGGGTCTTTCTGCAGGTTATTAACTCCTAAAATGTTAGTACTGGAAAAATAGCACTGGTATTCTTTATTGTACCCATGTGCAATGTATGTATAGCTATCAAGACATTATCAGCCAGGTCATCTCTCCCTATTACCCTTGCTTGATCAAATACACAGGCAGTCTTATGGCTTCTTTATGCATCAGAGAATTGTGTCCATTCCTGATCTGGATATTACAAGCACTTTGCACCTCAAAGTTTCCCATCGGGACCAGGGTGTTCTCGTCTTTAGAGTATAGTTACGACCAGCAAGCCAGTCTTTACTTTAGAGGCATAGGAGGAAGGATATTTAAAGGTACCCTTTAAAGTCTTAAAACTCATTCTGAATGAGAAATAAGTGGCATTTAAATTTCTCCTCATGTACCTATTGTGCCTTATGGGATCCATGTTGTCAAGAAAAGAGCCACACATATCTGGGTAGCAAACTTTAGTGTGATTTGTTTAGGTTTCAAATTGAAATGATAAAACCTTGAGATTTTCACTATCCCTGCATGGGAGATTCTGATCAAGTAAGACTTGGTAGGAGGACGAAAATCCTATCTTCCTGCCCATGCTATCCACATTAATTCTCTGAGCCACACACTGGGCTGAGTGCAGGTCTCCTCAGCAGGCCCTGGGACTTGCCAGCAGAAGGCAGGATGGAACCTCATCTCCTTTCTCTGCCGAGGCTTCTGTAGGGAAAATAGCTGGTAGGAACTGTACAGGCCTCTCATTTGGAAAATCCCCACAGTAACCAGTTCTCAGTGAATAGTCTTGGCTTTCAAGTACCATCATTTGGGTGAGGTCACTCTGCTATCTGGAACCTCCCCAGGGTGTCTGGGATTGCCAAGCATATTGTCTTTTTTCTCTGGTGCTGATCCAAGCCTGGAATAGTTTTGTATCTTTATTTCAATTACACAATCTACCTTTCTGGGGCATTTGAAGTGTGGTTGGAGCCCAGTGATACAGACGGTCCTGCAGAGATAGTAAGGTGCCAAGTAATGGTTTACTGACAGAAGGCTGACAGAGGACAGCGGGGCTGCCTCAGTGAGCCGGCACCTGGGGAGTGGAGGGTTCTGTCTGACATTGCCATCAGGCAGTGCACTCTGGTGGACAAACAATGACAGTCCTGCTCTGTCACCTACTAATCAGATGACCTCAGGAACTTATGTGACTCTCCTGAATTTCTTTCCTGTCAATTTAGAAGTCCTAACTTTATGTGACTTCTATATAGATTAAATGAGATGAGGTATGCCTGGAGCCTGAAGCATAGTGAGGATCCATACATAGTAGTTGTATTCTTAACATCATCAGAATACTGGCATTTTATTCCTTTTGATGATAGTTTCCATGAGGTATATTTTCCAAACTCCTTTCTCTTTGGGCTTAGTTTCAATAAAAAGTACAGATGGTCCCCAAATTATCATGGTTTAAACTTAAGAATTTTCAGTTTATGAGAGTGTGAAAGCAGTATGTCCTCAGTAGCAACCGGGCATCCAAGTTTGCATTTTGATCCCATGGTAATATTGTACATGTCGGGATGTTCCCTTGTGACACTGGTACTAGCAGAAAGCTATAGCTCTTTCCTGCCACTCAAACCAAAGGTACTCTACAGGAAACTGCATTGCTGTTATAAGCAGGTTAGGTGTATGAAAATGTTTTCAATTTATGACATTGCCATTTTGTCATGGGTTTATTGGGATGTAACCCCTCTGGAAGTTGAGGCTTTCACTTGTCTACCACAGAGGAAAAGGTCTTTTCTGACCCACTACATCTTCAGCACCATTTTAAATTATTTTTCATGGTAGTTAATTTGTTCCAACAAATGCTCACTCCTGATTTTATTTGTGTTCATGTTATGTACTAGATCACTGCTCAAACAAAAAATATATCATTTATGGGAATTAAGACCCTGGCCATGGCCTCACAATTTTGAGTAGAGATATTGGATATCTCAGTGAACTATTTCTGCCTTTACAGAGTCCACAATTTTTTTTATCATCTTGAGGTATCCTTTCTCTTCTGCCTCTTTGTACACAATACAAACTCTTTGTCCTGTTGAAGTATAACCTCTGTCTGACCAGATGTGAATGAACTTTCTGTCAGTCTTTTCATTTATCATAGACACAGCCTGAAAGAGATTTCACTAGCCTTTCATCCCAATCACTCTATAACAATTTGGGGACTACTTGTAAAATGCTTAAGGTGGCTTCATTTTTTTTTTTTTTTCCTGTGATGGACTAAAGGGATACAGTCATTTACTTTCTATAAACATATTTTCTTTTTTTTAAATTTCACCAAATACATTTCCTTCCTTCCTTCCTTCCTTCCTTCCTTCCTTCCTTCCTTCCTTCCTTCCTTCCTTCCTTCCTCTCCCTCTCTCTTTTTCTTCCTTCCTTCATTTCTTTATCTTTCTTTCCTTCCTTCTTTGTTTCTTTCCTTCTTTCCTTCCTTCCATCTTTCCTTTCATCCTTGCTTCTTCCTTCCTTCCTTCCTTTCTTTCTTTCTTTCCTTCCTTCCTTCCTCCTCTCCCCTTCCCTTCCCTCCCCTCCCCCTTTCTTTAAAATTTTTTTTAATCTTTTGATTGTCCATAATGAGTTACATTATTTAGTGGACAATCAATGAGTTGTTATCCCCAATTCCCCAATGCCCCCCTCCCCTTCCCCAATCAGCTGGATATCCTCCTCCGTGGGTCGTTTGGATCAGTCCTTGGGGCAGGGGACCATGGATAGCCTAGTACTCAGCCTGGTTCTCCTGGCCCAAGTGTGTTGTTACTGAGGGGTGCCATGCTACTGATAATCTCCCCCACCACGGCTCTCACACTCTTTCCGTCCCCTCTTCCGCTCAGTTCCCTGAGTAGTGGTGTCCACTTTCTCTCTCTCTCTCTCTCTCTCTCTCTCTCTCTCTCTCTCTCTCTCTCTCTCTTCCTTCCTTCCCAGGCTGTCCTCAAACTTGCCAAGAAGGACTTTGAACTTCTAATCCTCCCAACTCCATTTCTTGAATGTTGGAATTACAGGCTTGTGCCACAATACATGGCTTATGTGGTCCTGGGGATTGAAACCAGGGCTTCATGCATGCTTGGAAAGCATGCTACAAAGGGAGCTACATCCCCAGCTTGCAATGCACTTCTTAATAATCTCTCCACATTCAAGAGATCCTCATGCTGTGGTCTATACTTGTATCTTTTCTTTGGCTTTCTAACTTCTCAAGAGTGTCAATCCTATGTATGGTTCTTATTCTGCTTGCACTCTGCCTTCTGTCGTCACTGGTCACTGTATTTTATTGGAGGGCCACACTTTCTGGAGTCTCTTAGTAATGTAACAAGTACATATTTCTTCCTGGTTTAGATGACACTAAGCATAATCCTTTTCTTCTTGCAATTGCTTTGTTAATTTCAAACATTTTTGTGACATTCATATTTTCATGTTATTTTTCAGATTATTCATGTCTATGCTGGGACAATTTTTCTGTCTTCACCTCTTATAAATGAAGACATTTTCCCAAATGATTATTCTGTTCTATATTATTTCGCCTTTCTGCCACCTAATTTTCTTACCCATCTATCCATTGACATGGCTTAATATGTAGGGGGATTGCAAATATTTTATCCTGGTTTCAACCTTTTCCAAATTTCTTATTCTCTCTACTTAGCCTTTCTATCTCTTTCCTTCTCTCCCTCCTTCTCTCCCTTTCTTTTTCCCCTCAGATGTTTTCAAATTGTGGTTTCTAGATTCCTGAAAATCATGCAATTATGTTAGATATGGCTGGAGGTGGAGGAGATGATTGTGAGCATAAAGACTCTAGTCTTTGAATTCAACTCATTAGAACACCTTTGCATTTCTGTATTATGTGTAGAACATCTTAGTGATATTTAATTTTACTCAAGGAATGCAACATTTCAAAAAAGGTTTGGAAGCCGGGCGTGGTGGCGCACGCCTTTAATCCCAGCTCTCGGGAGGCAGAGGTAGGAGGATCAGCACGAGTTCAAGGCCACCCTGAGACTACATAGTGAATTCCAGGTCAGCCTGGACTAGAGGGAGACCCTACCTCAAAAAACCAAAAAAAAAAAAAAAAAAAAAAAAAAAGGTTTGGAAATTAAGCAATGACTTTCTTGGGATTAGAGTACCTTCTACCCTACTCAAGGCCCCTCTTATCATACAATGCCCACGGCTTCCTCACGAGTTTGCTGTATGAAAATAAGGATTTTATGTTATCATTCATTACTGGTTTATTTAGATTGTTGTGTAAGTCCCTCTCCCATTCTCTCTTTCCTCCTCCCCCAATTCCTTCCATCCCCCTTTTTAGTCTCTATTCACCTGGCAGATTTTCTTACTGTTCAGACTTAACCTGGTTAGGAACCAGGGAGAATATGTGGTGTTTGACTCTCTGTTCTTGTGTGAGGTTGCTAAGAATGATTTGCTCCAAGTCCATCTGCTTTTCTTTAAATTTCATTAGGTTGTTTTTCCTTTCAGCTGAGTAGAATTCCATAGTGTATATGTATGTACCATGTCTTTGATATCCATTCATCCAGTGATGGGCTTGATCCAATTGTTAGCTATTTTGAATTGAGCCACTGTCGTAGTCAGGCACACGCCACTGGGATGAATCTCCAAACCAGGCACAGTTTTGGGAGGAAAATCTTAATTAAAGTAACAGATCCAAGGGAAGGTTCAGAATGGTGAAAGAGGCTGGCCCCCTTTCACATATCCAAACAGAGAGAAAAGCCCATCCAGTGCCTCCAGCCAGCCATGTAAGCAAGCACAATCTCACTACCAAATAGCAGAAGCTCCAGACTTGAGCTCAAACTGCTCTTTGCATATGTATCACTGGAATTCCAGATTCACCTCAGAAATGCCTTAGGGCTGAAGGCCAGGCCAAAGTAAGACCACCTACAGCCAGGAAGATGGAGAAAAATTTTTATACTTTTGAATCTATTGGGGGACATTCAAACTACCACAGCTACTATAAACATGGTTGAGCAAATGTCTCTGTGCTGAGGCAAGGAATCTTGAGGGTAGAATGAGCTGTTGATTGAAGCAACCCAAGAGGTCCACAAAACAAGAGATGCTTATGTCAAAGCTCTTGAATACCTTCCCCAGGCAAAAGGTAATGTGACAGTTTCAGGCAAGTTCCATAGATATGGAACCTGACCCCACTCCCCTTGAGTGGGAGGTGTCCAGTTAGAGCTCAAACCTAGGTGATAAAACTGATTGGTCAGATATGGACCATCCAGCTGTCTCTTTGCTCACCTGGGGCAGGGAATACTCACAGAACAGATAATTCTGTCTCTTCTTCCCTCACATGGTCTAGCAGAAGGGTGTAGGTAAGGGACCCTCACCACAGTCTCTTCCACATGAACCTTTCCTCTTATGATCTTTTCTTTTCCTACTTGTTTAGCTAAATAGTATAGACTTTGTTAACCCCTCTCCCATGTGTTCTCTCTACCCTGGTGTCTGGAGAGCTCTGTAACTTCCCATTTTCCTTTAAATAAAATCTCCCACTATACCTTATCATCTGGTAGTCTATAATTTTAATTCTTTAACCTTATAGACAAGAATTTGGGTACTCCATAAATTTTGAGGTACATTAGCATTTTCTAGGTATTATCTAAATTCTAATCCCAGCTCTGCCATTACAGTAAGACCCTATTGCTGAAGATAACACAGACTGTCATCACACAACACTGAGACACCCTGCTTGATCCAGAATGGTAACCAGCTCCTAGATGGTAGCATTTCTAGTGCTGCAATGCATTACAAGAGCTGCCAGGGGAAATAGGCCAATGATATCCTGAAAAAGAAGAGGTCACTGAAATACAATTCTGAATGATGCTATGAGAATGCAGTGGACACTGCTGTATGGTAGAGACCAGCAAGCCAAGAAGTGCTCATCTGTGCAATAGTGGGGCTAAACCTAGGTGGGTAGTCAATGGCTTGCTAATTGACTATGAGATCTTCTTAGTGGCAAGTAACCCTTAAATGGAACTGGGATCTATGGTAAGCCCTCACGAGCACCAAGAACCTGGATTCCAAGGGGAAACCCCCACTAACCAGAGATCTACAGAGAGGCTACACCCATTAGAATCTTACCAAATTAACAATGTTTGTCTCATTTAACCTATACTGATCTCACTCTCCATTGCAGATTCTATTTGTATGTTTCAGAAAGCAGCCAGTACTGTGGACAACCCCATTCCATCAAAAGGACCTAAGATATTGCCTGACATCCAAGCAGGAGATGAACCACCCCTAACTTATGATATAGGGCCCAAATGAAACCTTTGAGGAAGTGGCAAGATGAGCAAAGGACTTACCTCCACAGCAAGTCAGATAACCTGTGAAAGGATAATGGAGACAGATACTGAGGATACCCAACACAATCCAAAGCAGAAACCCAAAGACACTTAAGACCTCAACAGTAAAGAAGACCTAAAACTCACCCACTGACTCAGGGATCCGAGGGGAAGAGGAATTGGAAAGATTGTAAGAGCCATGGTGGGGGAGAATATTCAGTCATTTCCCCACCCCCTCAGCAACAATACAGAAAGAAAAAAACTGGCTACTTCTTGTACAATACATAACCCCCTATCCCATGGACTAGTCTAGCAATCCCACTGAGGAGTCCCCCCAGCGGGCTGGGAACAGGGAGGAGGAAAATGGGGGTACCATCACAAGACTTGCTCATATAATGTACCTAATTATTGACAATAAATATGAAAAAAAAGTTTTATAAAGTTTGGGAACCATTGAGCTAATTTGTCCCAAACTAGCTCATTCTTATTCCTGACTTTTAAAATTTAGGTTACTAGTACTAGCAATCATAAAGCCAAATGCATGTGGGAACCAAGATAGACACATACAACATACAAATGCAAGACATGTCCCGTTTCAAAGACAAGAGTTTTTTTGTTGGGGGCTAGGAGGTGGTGTGATGCTCCAAGGATAACCTGTCACTTCTAAAAGTCTTCAAAAATAACAGAAGTTGGCTTTGAATATAAGGCACAAGTCTACATTCTTCCCCAGTTATGAATTTGAAAACTTTTTGAGTAGGTACCTAATTACTCAGACTATGATATGTTGATGAGGTCTTCTTGCCTGGCCCATATTTTATCCTTCGTTTGTTCTTCCTATTTTCCTCTTACCGATTCTGGCTTACCCTTTTGATAAGTGGCAGAACTTTTTGTTTTCATTTCTCCTCTTTCTAAGTTTTCCAGTACACAATATACACAGTATATTCACTGTTTATGGTGAGAAAATAATCACCTTAGTTCACTTTCAAGACCTTTATGTTTTATCTGCATATTTCTATAGAACTTAATAATAATTATCCTATCATAAACCTCTGGTTTTATAGTTATGTATTGATATATTTCATTTATCAGATACTACATTGGTATTGGGTAGTGAGTGCTTACTACTCAAAATTTAATATTTTTGAGGACTTTCCATTTCAACAGGTACTATTTTGGGAATTTTAAACATAGCATATAAAAGTGGTCACAGATGAATCATGAAGACAGTCATGCAAAAGTAATTACAACATTAAATAACAAGGTTTATACTAAAGATATATCCAAAATGCCAAGAGAATAAAGAAAGGAAGTGATTATGAATAGACTGTGTGGTAGTTTCAATTTAAATGGGAGGTTCTATGGGCTCATGTGCTGGAAGCTTGGCCCCTAGGTGACGGTGCAATTTTGAGAGGTGGTGGACACTTAAGCATATGGAACCTTCCTCAAGAAAGTAAGTTACTGAAAGCATGTTTTTGAGGGGTCTGTATGGCTTGTCCCTGGCTCTTTCCTCTGCTCAGTCTCTCTGTCTCCTACCTGCCATGAGATGAGCTACCTTGACCCATCACATGATCTCTGCCATGATGCTCTGCTTCACCATGCTTGTGTCCAGAAGCAGTGGAGCCAAGTGACTGTGGACTGAACCAGGAACCAATATAACCTCATCTCTCGTATTTGTCACTGGGATGAAATGCTAACATAGCAACTGGAGAATTGTCAAGGAAGGTGACTCTAGTGTTGGACCATGAGGTTGAGTGGGATTCAGAAGGATTTAATGGAGAAAAGGATTCATATTTATAGGCATTCATGATGGGAACATTAAGGCCCTGGAACTACAAGGACTGTAGATGGTGTTGGGATTATTTGCTTTGGAACTTGATAACATATTTGAAGATGGACCCTTGCCTAGTAACAATAGGTCAACATGTGAAATTTATAGGGAGAAGTTTTGGGGTCAATATGAATAGACGATCAGGTTGAACATGGGTTAGTCCAGGGCTTAATCTTCTGTCATTGAGCTTAGGTGGAGTGAATGTGAATAAACATTAGAAATTATCAAAGATTTACAAATGGAAAGTTTAACCCCAAATGCTTCTGATACTTTTTTCAGGTGTTTCTTTATGAGTCAATGTGACTTTGGCCCAAGAACATTATGAGTGTTGGTTCTATCTGGACAATTTAGCATAGGAATTTAAGCTACTCATTAAATGTTGAATTGAAGATAAGGGAATCAATAAACAGTGATCAATGGATGATTTCACAAATAGGAGTTTTGTGGGAGTATATTCAGTTTCTCTGCTTTCAAAAACTCTCTGCAGTTAATTGAGAAATAGACACCTCTAACCACCACTTGGAGAAGTGTAAATTCATCCAGCCTTTCTGCAGGACAATTGGGACTTGGGTGTAAATAGCTTTCGACCTTTCATATCTTCTGACCTATGTGATGGAGGTTCTCATAGGGCCATAGTTGTAGATTGCCAAAAATTTTTATCTACAAAGATGTTGCTCTGAGAAATGATCATAACAGGAAAAACAGAAATAATTTAATGGCCATCAATTTGTTAAAACTATCAAATGATCATCATATAGTAAAATATTTTTCAGCTATGAGAAAAATCATTACAAAAGAACACTTAACAACAGGGACACGATTTTAAAAACCAATTGTTAGCTTTAAAAGCGAGTTTACCAAGTATTGTTATCTATTTTCATCCTATCTATGCACTGGATTCTCAGTTGTTCACTTATTGAGAATGCTTGGTCCCCATTCCCTTTGGGTGAGAGTCACAGCATCTATAATATGGGATCTAGAAAGGAAGGAAAAAGAAGTCCAGTCTTACATAGCATCTTTGAAGGGGCAATGGACTCTTGCTTAGCAACAATTGGCCAATCTGTGGGCTTTACAGGGACCTCCTCTCTTTGGCAAAAATACCTCCTCACTTTGGCAAAAATAATCTCTTTCTTCTTTTAATTGTGTTGGCATCAAATTCACCTAAGGAATTTTCCTTTCTCTCTTTTTAAAACTTTCTCCCCTAAATGGCTCACCTTATTTGCACTTCCAAAAGCTTTTCTGCATTTTCTCTCTTTCTATTGCCTCACTGTACCCAGCAAGCTGGTACGAGGTGATTGCTTGGATGCATCATTGATGATAATGGATGCTCTCTTGGTTAAACCCAGAGAATAACTCACACCCTTCCTGTGGTTGGGACTCAAGCCTGTGCATCTTTTCTTACTAACCTAGGCCCACTGGCTTTCATATTCTTATTTCCAGCTTTCTAATGAAAGCAAGCAGGGAAAGTCATCTCTACCTGCCCCAGTAGTAAGAGAACACAAAGCTAGTACTTGTTAAAATGACTTCATTCTTTTCTTTGGTCCTGGGGTTTGCTCAGGTGGCTTTTCTGTGTGGCATTTATGGGATTTCATGGTGATTATATTCTCTTCTCCCCTACTTGAACTGAATGTCACACTCAACATACACCACTTTAAATATTTTCTTTCAATTTACCCCACACACAGTGAGAAACTCAGTTGTGGGATCATATCTAATTTATTTTTTCAACAATATCTGAATACCACAATGTATAGTGGTACTATTGCAGGCATTAACAGTGAAAAGCCTTGGAGTTTATAAGAAAGGTACCACTTAGCAATGGTTTCTATATTGATCAACAAAGACTTTAGAACTATATTTTTAAAATTAAATTTCATCATTATTTTTAAAGATTATACACTTATAACTCCCCACCCTCACCCCTATTCCACTGACTGCTCTCCTCAACAGGGTTATTGGTATTCACTATCGTATCTTGAAGTTCTTAGTCAGTTTCTGAATGGGTACTGTGCTCTGGGTAAACCTACCCACGCTGTGGCTCTTAAAATCTTACCACTACCTCTTTTACAATGTTCCCTGAGCCTTGTTGGGTATGTTAGGAGTCTGATTTAGTGCTGAGTTTTCTGTAGCCTCAGGATATGTGTTTTGAGTGACCACAGTATCTGTTGACCTCTCCTTGGAGCTGGTTGTCAGGCTAGCAGTGAGAGCATATTGCTGCTTCCTCTGTAATGTCTCCTGGACCCCAGCTCATGTGGTAGACATGATCTGACTCATGGTAAGCAGTGGGCTATCTTTTCTTGTCCTACTTATGGATCCAGGATCTCCACAGTATTCTTTGCAATCTATAAAATAAAACAGTTTTTACAACCAAGACTGAAAGCAGTTTGCATTAAAAAGGGGATAAGCATAGTTACTTGAGACACTTTTGATGTGTGTCACAGTCAGCCACACGCCTCTGGGATGAATCTTCAAACCAGGCACAGTTTATGGGAGGAAATGATTTATTTAAGCTACAGATCCAAGGGAAGTCCCATAAAAGTGAAAGAGGCTGGTCCTCTTTCACAGGTCCAAGCAGAGAGAAAAACCCATCACCTACACCACACACACATAACAGGGTACAGGCAGGGGGGCCAAAGAGAATTTCTTCTCCTTTATATAGCCTTAGGGTGGGGTCTTATAACCCCTCCCCCAGAAATAATGGCTTACTGAGCCTCTGGAATGTCCTTCCTGCATGGCCCACACAGGAAAGGATGTTTACTTCCAGCTTCTTTGAGTTTCTTTACATCCTGCCCCCTACTGAGAGGCTGCCTTCCTATAAACATCCTCAGAGACCCACCCAAGATGATTAAAAAGATCCAAGTTGACAACAAAACCTAACCATCACAATGTGTATACCTACTCAGCAAAAGAGCAGTGGAGTTCTCTCTGGAGTCCATACATTTCCTATTCATGGGATTTTGACTTGGTTCCTAGTAGCTGGTATGAGTTGTCCCCAACTGAATGGGTCTTGTGTCCAATCCAAGAGCAGTTGGTATCCACATAGGCAGTGTGCCACTATTGCACAGGTGTGTACTTTATACCCAATGAGTTGATTTCATAGCTTGCAGGATCTCTTGCTTAATTACACTGCTGGTGATCATTATTCCTCCCCCAGCAACTACTATAGCAATTTCCTATGCAATGAGGGCTACTCAGAAGAGAATTGGTTTCCCTCCTAGTGCCAGTGGATATTGATTTTATCTTAAAGAATATTATTTAGGAACAAGATTTCTATGGGACTGATTCATGCTGTCATTAGTTTTGTGTAATTTCTCCCTCCCTTTTCCCCTACTTATCTGAAGATCTTTCTACCCCTCGTATCATTCTGTTTTTTCTATTTAAAGTAGTGTATGTTGAGTGTGACCTTCAGTTCAAGTAGGGGAGACGAGAACATCAATCAAATCAAATCAGGTTAGGAACTGACTATGAGAAGGAACAGGTGACATTCTGAGCCTGTGTGATTCACTTAGTAATATTTTTTTTCCCAAGTCCATCCATTTTCACGCAAATTTCATTATTTTTTTTCTTACCACTGAGTAGAATTCCATTGTGTATATGTGAAAATGATATTTTAAAACCATGGTGCACAAAGAAGGTAAAGTCATAATTTGAGCCCTTATGTAGAGGAAATGAATTTATTTAGATAATTCCAGTTCACCACAATCTGTGTTAAGGGCAAGGACAGAGGTGAAATGCACACAGGTTGCACAGGTTGGAGGAACATGAACAGGCACCTGTAGGATGCTATCTCTGGGAGTGGAGTGAGGACTTGTTCATGAGGTGAAGCCAGAATGGAGTTATAAAGCATGAAAGGAGTTAAGCAAACATAAGGGGAATGGCAAGATATCCTAGATAAAACCACAGAATAAACAAAAAGATATGGAAACATGAAATTTATGCTGTGTCCAGAGAATTGAAATATGATATGTTGTAGGCTTTGGTAAGGAGATGAAGGTAAGGATTTTGTGTAATAGGACATTAAGAATCTTATTTGCCTCAGTAGTACGGATTCTATCCTGTAGGTAATAAGTTGTTAGGGGCCTTCAGCTGAAAAGCTACATGCCATGTTTAAACTGAGAAAGGTCAGTTTGGTGGACATGGAACCAAGGGGGAAGGGACTGGAGTAAGAGGCTAGTTAGAAAGCTGTTACAGCTCAGGTAATGGGCGGTAAGTAATTCAACCATCAGCAAAGGCTCAGATAGCTAATAGACTTGAGGAGAAAATTTTGTGAAATATTGAGAAGACAAATTTGTTAGTATTTTGAGATTATTTGATATTGATTATTTAATATGCATACCAGTACAGAGAAAAGGCCTGGAATTCAGGATGCCAGAGCTTTGTATGATTAAGGAAGCATGTCTCTTTGGGGTTCCTTGTCACCATGACCATATATGTAGTCCATGGTCTAGGCCACAAGTGACACTCTGGTTCAATGCTATAAGAAATTGATTGAATATATGTTCTTAATAAAAGAATATCAAACAGATAACTTTCATATGAATTTTTATCTTTTTTTAAATCTATTTTTATCTTTTTTTTATATGAATTTTCATCTTTTTTAGAGAGTTGAAGGAAGATAAAAGGAAGGGAAAGAATCCCCAGGCTTTTATGAGAAGAGATGCATTTGAAAACATTTTTCTAGAATCAAATTACAGTCTCCTTGGTAGAAAAGCATTAAGAGACTAATGGCCCAAATCAGTTTTAACATTGGATATGAAAAATTAAATGTTGGCAAGCAAAATTTCTGTTACCAAAGGAGTAATTTGAATGCCTGAATAGGTAAAATCCAAGGTAGTTAATTAGACTAAGTGCTTCTGAGGAAGGCTCTCCTTTGGAATATTTCCAGGAGGGATGATTAAGGATTTAGAAAAATTAATTTTGTATCCAGGGAAATGTGAAAGACACCCCATGATTCATTTAGTGGCTGTTAAGGACGTTTTGGCATCTAAACTGTAAATCAAAATTTTGTCTTTGTGTGAATATGTGTTCCACTGGTTTCTGGGTGGGCAGCTCAGCCTTGGACTCGCCTTTTGTTCTCTCAGGCAAAATTCTTAGGGGAGATGTGTTTATTTTGGTGTCCAGGTTTGGAGAGGTACAGGCTTCTTTCCTGATTTATTTACATTTCTAATATGTGTCCATTTGACCATCACAATGGTTAAACCACCACACCGCAGCTCTCTTTAGCTGAATATTAATGAGAGTGCAAGAATATGCTAGACTGTGTGGTTGATAAACTGTGCAAGTGACAATTAAGATGAGGCTTTTGTGAACGAGGCATGTGGCCATGCCCATCAGAGACATTCTCCCTGAGCTGCTCTCCGCAGTCCCACCCGAGGACAATTTGTGGAAGTGCTGTCACAAATGCTGCTTTGCCCTCTGCCTTGCAGACAGTTTCTCCAGCAGAAGCTCCAACTGGAGATCAGAAGCATGGTGGAGACTGAGGTTGGGGAACTTTTGAAATGTCCTCTATAAACTGAATTCCTGATCTAGAAGTCACAGGTCCTTCACAATGGCCATTTCCACTCCAAGTTCTGACAACTTCTGTCTCCTTTTCATATGCAGCTCCCGGGGGTGTTAAAAGGCCTTCTTTCTCCAAGAAAGGACACTACGTTTTCTCTTGTGGTTTCCTGTATCAGTGGTTCTAAAGCATATGAGGATTATCCTGAGTGCTTGCTTGGACCCATCTCCACTCTGTTATTCAGCAGGTTTAGATAAAGCCTGAGGCTAATGACTGAGTTGACGCTGATCTGGCAGTCACACTTGGAGATGCACTTATATATTTGTGAGAAGTTCTTTTTTTTGTCTCTTTAATTTTTATTTTAAATTTGCTTAATTTTATTTAATCTAATATTCAAACTGTAAGACATATATGTGAATCAGTCCTTTTTTAAATATATATTTATTGTCCATAATGAGTTACATTATTTAGTGGGCAAACAATGAGTTGTTATCCCCAATTCCCCAATGCCCCCCCTCCCCCTCCCCAATCAGCTGGATATCCTCCTCCTCCGTGGGTCGTCTGGACCAGTCCTTGGGGCAGGGGACCATGGATAGCCTATTATTCAGCCCGGTTCTCCTGGCCCAAGTGTGTTGTTACTGAGGGGCCCCATGCCTCTGTATAGTCTCCCCCACCACTGCTCTCACAGTCTTTCTGCCCCCTCTTCCGCTCAGTTCCCTGAGTTGTGGTGGATGAGTATTAAGGCTGCTTTAATGTTGTGAGTTTAGTGGTCTTTGTGTCGAAAATTGTTGGTTTCTGTCTCACTGGCTTATCCTGTGTTGATTGAATGGCTGTGACTGTGGGTCCCTTGTTCATCCCGTCATTCTCTGTGGGGTTCCATATGGATCCTCCACGATATGACTGGTGGCTCATCTCTTGCCAGGATCTCAACTATCTGCCTAAAGTGGGATGATAGGATTAGATGGGCCACAGCTCTCTTGCTGCATCCTGAAAAATACAAACACATTCTCCATTGTAGAGTGAGATCAGTCTAGATTAACAAATATACACAATTCTGGATTACCAAAATTCTATTTTTAGTAGCCTCCCCGTCAATCGCTCCCATAGTGCATCTTTTCTTGTGAGCCCAAGAGTATGGGATCCAGTGCATATTGCCCTGAATCCCCAGTTCCAGTCAAGGACTCCCCCTCCCTAAGTGGAATATTTGGCTGAATTTAAAAGCTGTTGATTGTCTCCCCCAGGCCCAGGTTTCTCCATTGCACGAGTGCTCCTTTCTTGGTTCGCTGTTCTCTCCCAGTAGGAGCTATGGTCAGCCTATTCATGGCTGCAGACTGTGTTTCATGCCAGTGGTCTCTGTTTACTCCAGCTGTCGTTGATCAGCTTCCCCTGGCAGCTTGTACAGTGCCTTCCAGCACTGTACTAACTGGCATCTGGGGGCTGATTACCATTCCAGACCTTGAAGGGTCTCTCAATGCTGATCAATGGCATTCTGTGGTTTCTTCAGCAACAAGGCTTTGCCTCAGGCCTGGGGAGGGCATTCAAGGGCTTTGACAGAATTCTGTCTTCTTTTTGGAACCTCTTGGGTCACTTTGGTCAACATCTCAGTGAGGGAAGGAACCGGTGGTTGGAGCCAGGGGTTGTCAGACTGATCTAATTGTTCATAGGCTTAGACGCTCTCCCCTACCACTCATGGCCCCTCTTACCAGTCGACACCCACTACTTGCTCGATAGGTTACAGTATGCTCATGAGGATATTATGTTTTTGAACCTAATTTGGTTTAGCCTCATGCTAAAGCCATTCCCCTCCCCCCATCCTTTACCCCTCATTCATAAGCTCTCACTTCTTTCTACTAGTCTGCGTAGAGTTTACAGTTAGCCTGGTTAAGGACCGCATATGAGGGAGAATATGCGGCATTCAATTCTCTGATCTTTTGAGTGTTCTGCTCAAAGTCAGACCATTTTTTCCTAAATTTTGATATATCATTTTTTCCTTTTAGCTGAGTAGAATTCCATCGTGTAAATATACCACAATTTTGCTGTCCATTCCTCCACTGATGAGCATTTGGGTTGATTCCAATTCTTGGCTATTATGAATTGAGCTGCTATAAATATAGTTGTACAAAAGTTTCTGCATCAAGATGTGACATCTTGTGGGTAGATGCCTAGTAGAGGGATAGCTGGGTCCATTGGTAGAAGTTCTTTTCTTAAATCATTCTTGAGTTATTCTAATTCAAGTCCTACATCCTATTTCCCAATTACATCCTGACTGATTGAGTTGGCCTTTTTTTATCATGTGTATGTGGTAGGCTTGTGTGTGTCATATATGGGTGAGCACATGTGTGTGTGGATAGGCCAGAGGATGATGTCAATATCTTCCTCTATTACTCTCCACTTTATTTTATGAGATAGGATCTCTCACTGAACCTGAAGCTTACTGATTTGGCTAATCTAATTAGCCAGTGATATCTAGGGATTCACCCATCTTTGCCTCTCTAGCCAGACAGACACATACTACACACCCAGCTTTTACATGGGTGCTGGGGATCTGAACTCAGGTCCTTATTCTTACATGGCAAGAACTTTAACTACTGAGCAATCTCCCCAGCCCAGAGATGTCTTTATTAGACTTGATGGTGCATTTTCAGAAACTCTCATATAATCCAGGAAGGAGGAGACCCAGGAAAGCTGAGGCTTAAAGGAGTTAGTGAATATTGTCTGTGTCCACCACAAAGGAGAGATCAGATGAAGCAGAATGGCCTTGAGAAGGGCTGGGAACTGTTACCATGGAATAGTATACCTACCTCTGAGACTTAGGTCTCAGAAGATAAATCCATGTGATACTAGTTCTCACAATCTTTCATATTTCAGGTTTGCCAGAATGTGTTGCAAGCTATGTCTATAAGTAGGAACATATTGTGAGTCCATGGAATCCTGGGAAATACTACTTACATTCAGCTACTTCAGCAAGTCATCTAAATCATGTTGGTAGTGTGGCACCTTTGGCTGAAGATTATTCCCTCAGATTTAGAGGAATAGTTACTTATCATTCATTTTCTTTTGTGAGAATACAGAAGAGGAAGAATTATTATCCACTCTATCATTTCACTTTCTTTTCTCTAATCTCTCCTTTTTCATTTCCTCAAACTTCTTTTCTTGTCTTTCCAGGAACCCAAACATTGCCTGGTAAGAACACCATGTTAAAGATCAAAAATAGAGATTGATTTATTGTTATGCAAAGAAAATAGGCATATTCTGAAATCTTGGGTTTATGAGCCCAGCATTCTTAGCTATCTATGTACCTTTTCAGGAAGGTATGCTTTTCTTATAAATCCATGGAGTACTAATATCAATTTTTTGCTACTAAACCCAAATGTTCATATGATCATTTTTATTGTATGTGAATTTTACAAAGATACTGAAAGCTATCTCAGGGTGTAAGCTCACATTTTAACTTCTTATTTAAAGTACTCTATTTTCAACATTTCTTCTTAAAATGTGATTAGAAAATAATACTAATATAGTAACAAGACAATAAGTCTTTGTGTTAAAAAATGGCCACGGTATGATGGTGTCAGTGTTCAGTTAAAAAAAAACCACGTTTCCTATGACTCTAAATGTTAATTAGTATGATGCAAGAATTGGTGACACAGATGAAGGGTATAAATGTTAACATCAGTAATTATTTCTAGCTGTTAATTAGACAGTAGATGCATCACCAGAAAAACTCAGAATGTCCCAAATCTGTTATATGAATGTTAAATAAACCTTCACCTCCCCATCTTGATTCAGCAACAAAACTGTCAGTGAGAGGCAGTAGTACATATGAACACTCTCTTATGCTCTCTTTGGATCCAGTTGACTTTTTAAAAAAATGTTGATTAGGTATTCATGTCTCATACCTAAAAGCATCTTAATTTACTTTAGGGAAATTACCTTATCCTCATTGGGTGCAATTTTATGGAAATGTTAAGCATGTGCATTGACCTTCTTAGACTGGAAGTAGACAGTTG
>PVHP010027690.1:7183-23772 GCA_004024765.1 Zapus hudsonius
TATATATATATATATATATATATATATATATATATATATATATATATATATATATATATATATATATATATAGTTTGAAACTGAGAACTGGTCTGGCTAGCATGGGATGAAGTTCAGGAAGGACAATTACTCGAAGATTGAGATTTGACAATATGCCATGAGCACAGGACTGCTTTTGCTGTTGTTATTGTTGTTTTGCAGCAAGGTCTGACTCTAGCACAGGCTGACCTAGAACTTCCTTTGTAGCCCAGTCTTGCTGGGATTTTGTGGGTGTGAGCCACCCACCACATCCTGCTCAGAGTTCTAAGTAGCAGCTTTCTTTCCGATAAAGGCTAGACTGATGATTACAGTCTCGATGTGTGTTCATGAAAAGCTTCCAAACACTACATACTGATAGACCTCCCATGTGGGTCTGCTGGAGGGGCAGAGCCTATCTCTTAAATACTACATGTCAGAGACATGCCAGACAATTAAGAGTTTTGCAAACAGACCTGGAGGGTCCACGCCAGCTCCTTGTTTTCAACCCGCCATTTATGTTAGAAGGTTAAGATGATGGTAATAAGAAATCATCCTTTTAGGCGTTGCTCTGCTAAGGAGAGGTGTTGGCTAGTGATGTGATGGGGAAAAAGTGGCTAGTGGCCCCAGACAGCTGAGAGCAGAACTCATGTCATTGATACCCTGCAAGTCCCATGTTTTTTTGTTGGTATGAAAAGATAATTTTAGTTGCCCATCCAAATTTAAGACAGACCTGAATACTTTTAAGACGGTAGGTGTTTTCTTAAATTAAGTCAGTTTTATTTACAGGATTATGAGAGATGTCTCAGCGGTTAAGGTGTTTGCCTGCAAAGCAGAAGGACCCGAGTTCAGTTCCCCAGGACCCATATAAAGTCAGATGCACAAAGTGGCGCATGTGTCCAGAGTTTGTTTGCAGTGGCTGGAGGTCCTGGCACGCCCATTTCTCTCTCTCTCTCTCTCTCTCTCTCTCTCTCTCTCTCTCTCTCTCTCTCTCTCTCTGTCACTCTTACAAATAAATAAATAAATTTTTAATAAAATACAAAGTATAGAATTATAGGGTACATAAGTCTGGTTTATATAGAAGATTATTATAAGATGGAATTATAGGATATGAAAGTCAGAAGAGGTTAGAATGAGTTTTTCAGTCCATTCATTTATTGGATGAGGAAACAGAGCCTCAAACGGTTTAAGTCACTTAGTCTGGACTACTTGCCTAGTTCATGACAGCCAGTAATAGATCAGGGTCTTCCAATTTTGAATTTGCTGCCCCTCCCAACCCCCACTGTTCTGTAGGAAGCTATCAGGGAATGCAGGCTCAAGTGAAATGGAATTGGGAAACTGCTACATTAGCTTAGCAGGACATTTCTGACATATATATATATATATATATATATATATATATATATATATATATATATATAGGATATACATAGGGAAGAGTGTTTAGTGTGGTGACTTAGGTGTGGGAACGTGTTCTAAAATTACGCTCTCTGGGTTCAAATCCTGGCTTAGCCCTGCTGAACCTCGGTGTCTTCATCCTTAAAATAGGCATAGTATTATGGCCTACCTTCAGTGTGGTTCTAGGCTGAATATGAAGTTATTGGATTTTGTGCTTTGCATATGGGAGTTCCTAGAATGCAGGCACCGATAAATATTATCTATCATTATTCATTACCATCTTACCTCTGAGAGACTTAAAAATGTGACCTGTGAAGCCAATGATTTAGGATTTTATCCATTCTGGTTTACTTCTCTGCCCTAAGGCTCCCTTCATTGTGTCTAGCAGGATTGGGACTTTGTAATCCTCTTCCTTCTCTCTTTTACCCAGGTATTCTGTAACCAAACATGCCTTCTGTGTTTCACAAGTTTTTCAATTTACTTTTTCCTTTCC
Organism: Zapus hudsonius; assembly: GCA_004024765.1. Taxonomy (NCBI): domain Eukaryota; kingdom Metazoa; phylum Chordata; class Mammalia; order Rodentia; family Dipodidae; genus Zapus; species Zapus hudsonius. The sequence continues at coordinate 9,090 of PVHP010027690.1, forward strand.
AACCCATCCTAATTTAAGCTCTAACTGCCATAGACCTGGACTACTATGCAACCTTTCTAGCTACTTTTTCTGAGTACTGTTTCTCCTTTCCCCACTCTGTCTTGTTTGTTGCTACCAGACCCCATCTTCCTGAGGTTTCGCATTATCTTGTTTCCCCTGCCTTGAAATCTGTAATGACCCCATTATCTGCTGCCTGAAGGGCAAGGCCTCACATCTGACCTCCAGTCCCTCTGAAGTTTGTCTTGCCTATGGATCCAAGGAGCTGCTATTAATGTGGCTGAACACAAAATTGAAAACTTGCTCAAAACACTTTCTGAGGGTTGTTTTGTTTTGTTTTTTAAACTCAATTTCACAGTTCCCGAGTAGGAACTTTCAGATTAAAATTTTGTGTCATAATATCAAAAGGTTGGACACACCTGCTAAATCATCAGTGACCAAAAGTAATCATCCATACACAATTTAAAACATTCAAGTAGCCATATTAAAAAGTATAAAGAAACAGGTGAAGCTACTTTATTTTTTTTTCAAGGTAGGGTCTCTCTCTAGCCGAGGCTGACCTGGAATTCACTGTGTATTCTCAGAGTGGCCTCAAACTCATGGCAATCATCCTATCTCCACCTCCTGAGTGCTGGGATTAAAGGCATGCACCACCATGCATGCCTGCATGAGGCTACTTTTACTAGAGTATTTGATTTAACTGAAAATGTCTCAAAGAGTATCATTTTTAGTAGCCTCCCTGTCACTCGGTCCCATAGTGCATCTTGTTTTGGGAGCCCAAAAGTACGGATCTGGTGCCTATCGGCCTGAATCCCTAGTTCCAGACAAGGGGTCTCCCTCACTAAGTGGAAAATTGGTCAAATTTGAAAGCTGTTGAGCTGGGGCCCATCTAACCCTACCAACCGACCTTTGGCCGATAGCTGAGATTCTGGCAAGAGAGGAGCCACCACTGTCATATCGTGGAGGATCCAAATGGAACCCCACAGAGAATGACGGGATGAACAAGGGGCCCACAGCCACAGCCATTAAATCAACACAGGATAAGCCAGTGAGACAGAAACCAACGATTCAGACACAAAGACCCCTAAGCTCACAACCTCAAAGCAAACTTATTACTCATCCACCACAACTCAGGGAACTATGCGGAAGGGGGGGCGGAAAGATTGTAAGAGTCATGGTGGGGGAGAGTATCCAGAGGCATGGCCAGGAGAACCTGGCTGAATACTAGGCTATCCATGGTCCCCTGTCACAAGGACTTATCCAGATGGCCCATAGAGGAGGTTATCAAGCAGAGTGGGGAGGGGAGGGCAGCGGGGAATTGGCGATAACAACTCATTGTTTGCCCACTAAATGTTGTAACTCATTATGGACAATAAATTAAAAAAAGAGTATCATTTAAAATCAGAGTATGATCTCAAATGTAATCAGTATAATGAAGCTGCTATATATCATTTGGAGGTGGAATCTAAATCCTCAAAGCTCCATGTGAAGAATTGGGAGTATAGCTTAGCTCAGTGGTACAGTACTTGCCTAGCATGTGGGAAGCCTTGGGATCCCACACACAAAAAAATCTTATATATTCTACTTTTCTATCATCTTGATTTAGGCTAGATACATTTCAAGTACTCCATAGCCACTGATGGCTAAGGACTTCCCTATTAGATAGTGTAGCTCTAGAATGTAACTTGTCACCATTGTCACCCATGTAAACAAGATATGCCTAAATTTCATTTCTTGTTTGTTAAAATAGGGTGATAACATACAAAATTTATAGAGTTGTTCTAAGTTGAAGTGTAGTGTGAAAGTGCTTTCTCTGGTATAGTTGGCAAGAATGTGTGGAAGTTATTCTCAGGAATAGAGTTTGATCACAAGAGTAGAAAGAATGTCTTCAAAGTATAGTAATTTGAAAGGAAAGGTTGGCTGTGGGGCTGTAGTTCAGTGGTATACTACTTACCTAGCATGGTGTGGGGTCTTAGATTCCATCCCAAGTAGAGGAAAAAATGGCAAATTAGGGGCTGGGAGTGTAGCTCAGTGGTAGAATGTATGTTTAGCATGTAAGAGACCAGTGTTTGAAAATCTATACTAGAAAAAAAAAACAAAAAAAATATTAGCTATCTGAGTTAATGTGTGGAAAATTTCAAGTAATGAATGCAGAACAAACTGGGCCAAGCAAGCACCTTGAATTACTGAACCATCTCCCCAAACTCTGTCTGTTCTTTCTCTCTCTCACTCTCTCTATCTCTCTCTCCCTCTCTCATTCCCTCCCTCTTTTTTTTTTTTTTTTGAGGTAGGATTTCGCTCTAGCCCAGACTGACCTGGAATTCACTATGTAGTCTCAGGGTGACCTCAAACGTATGGTGATCCTCCTACCTCCACCTCCTGAATGCTGGGATTAAAAGAGCCATGCCTGGCTCTGTTCTTTCTTTATAATGGTCCTTTCGAAAGAAATTGATTACATGAACAAGGTTTTCTAAATATTTTAATTAATCTTCAACCCCCTTTTCCTTTAGCCTTTTGAAAACTAGATACAAGAACATAAAGGTTTTTTGATTGAAATAAGATCTGAACTACTACCAAGAAATTCATTGTTTTGGTAGTAAATGTAGGCCAATAATATAATAATAATATCAGGTAGGAATAACATTAAAAAATTTCCATTTTGTCCAGTTCATTGCAAGAGATCAAAATTGACCTAAAAACAGAAGTTAGCAATTTAGATGGTGAAACTTTATAAAATGCTTTCAGTGCATTTTGTTATTATTTTCCCCCAAGATAGAGTCTCACTCTAGCCCAGGTGGACCTGGAATTCACTCTATAGTACCAGTCTTGCCTCGAACTCACAGCAGTCCTCCTACCTCTGCCTCCTGAATGCTGTGATTAAAGACATGAGACACCATCCCTGGCTCAGTGCATATTGTTAAAGGAAATTAAGGAGCAACTCTTCTTACAAATTGATGAGTAAGATTGCTAACAGGGACACCCTACCTTTGGAGGTGTGGATCAAACCCAGAGTTCTATGCATGCTGGGCCAGCAATTTACCATTCAGCTACCTCCCTGTTTGGTTCACATGTTTCAGTTTTCTTTGTTTTTGAGAGTCTTAACTGTGTAGCCCAGCCTAGTCTCAAACTTGGAATCCTCTTGACTCAGTGAGTCTCCTGAATAATAGGATTAAAACAATGCATCATCACCATGTGCAGCGTCCCTTGTTTTGTGAGGCAGGATCTCATTATATAGCCTAGGCTGTCTTTGAACTTGGCTTTGTAGCCTGTGCTGTCGCATGAGGTGCTCATCAATCTCTTGCTTCCATCTTCTGAATATTGGGATTATATATTGATGAGTTTGTTTAATATTTTATTTTGCTGATTTGTAAGGAGAGAGAGAGAGAGAGAGAGAGAGAGAGAGAGAGAGAGAGAGAGAGAGAGAGAGAGAGAGGAGAAAGTGAATGTATGAGTATGGGCACGCCAGGATCTCTAGCCACTGCAAACAAACTCCAGATGCATGGGCCTCTTTGTGCATCCGGCCTATGTGTGTATTGGCAAATTGAACCCAGGTCTTTAGGTTTTGCAAGGAAGTTGCCTTAACTGCTTAGCCATCTCTCCAGCCCCCTTTTTTAAGTGATTCCCAAATCTTATCCTAGAAGTTTACCAAATAAAATCATCAACTCATTTGTCTTCAGTCATATCCCAAACTGTCATGTGGCCCTTTAGTTCTACACTTAATATAAATATAAAGGTAAGCTTACAGTGTGAAAATGATAGTGCTAAATGAAATAACTCCAAAGATGGTCAGTCACCTTTATAAACTGGCATCTGGGGAAAGTAGTCCACCACTTGTAAGTTTTCCCAAGCAGAAACCCAAACCTTTTTCTCCCTTACCCACCCCGCTAATGAGCTGCTCAGTCCTTAACAACTCCACCTCTTGAAATACTTCAATCTGCAACTTCTCATCCTTGCTGCTTCCCTAGCTCTGGCTTTCATTACATGTCTGGTAAACTATCGCAGCAGTCTCCAAGTCAGTTTCCCTGCCTCAAGCCTCAGCCTTCCCTTCACCTCTCAGTTTAACCTCTAACTCCTGAGAGAATGAACTTACTAAAATGCAGATCTGATCCCACTACCTCCTCCCAATTTAAAATAACAGCACTACTGAATTCTTCCCTTCCTAGGCTGACAAATAGAATCCAAACTACTGAGTGTGGAATACAAAGCATTTCATTTGTATAGTCCAAGCCCAAATTAACCTATTAACCTTACATTCTGCCATGTGCCCAGAGTCATGATAATTGCATTACTTGTGCCTTTCCAGTAAGCCCCATCTTTTTATGAATTCTTCTCATGGATGTCTCCACTACCCTTCACATCAGTGAGGTCACCATCTTCAGATTTCTTCAAATGTCCCATTTTCAATCACTCTCCAGTCACTTGTTCTTACATCCTACAAATCTTATCATGTTTTGAGAGACCATGAAAAAACTAGAGCAGTGTTTGCTGGAGTTGTATGAATATTGGACAGCATGCCTTCATCTGAGCATGAACTCTAGATCATTTAGTTCATCTCATTCTTTTTTATCTTAATATTTTTATTTATTTTTTTAAAATATTTTATTAAATAAATAAATAAAATAATAAAATAAAATACTTTATTTTATTATTTATTTTTTTAAATATTTTCTTTATTTATTTTCAAGCAGAGAGATACAGAGAGAGAGAGAGAGAGAGAGAGAGAGAGAGAGAGAGAACACACCAGGGCCACCACCTTGTGGGTCTGGCTTATGTGGGTCCTGGGGAATTGAACCCAGGGCCTTAGGCACTGGAAGCAAGTGCCTTAACCACTGAGCCATCTCTCCAGCCCTCATTCTTTGTTCTTGATTTTCACTTCCAGCTGTACTAGCCTAGCTGGCATAACTTCAACATTGAGCACATTGTCCTTGCTGTCCTCAGAGTCCTTAAGACTCAGATGGCCGTTACATACCGAGAGCTTAAACATCGTTGGTTTCTGTTCCTTGCTTTCTTGTGCTCCTTCCTTCCTTCCTTTAGTTATCTTTTTGGGTTGTTTTGTTTGTTTCAAGGTAGGGTCTGCTGCAGCCCAGGCTGACCTGGAATTCACTATGGAATCTCAGGCTGGCCTCAAACTCACAGTGATCCTATTACCTCTGCCTCCCAGTCGCTGGGATTAAAGCCATGCACCACTATGCCCAGCCTGCTTTATTTCTGAATTTTATATATATATATATATATATATATATATATATATATATATATATATGAATAATGGCTATGATCAATCTTTTCCTTTCTCCTATTCTATAGACCAGTCAATCACAGCAGGTTAACTTGTTGACCTTGGGCCTTTGGTTCTTTGTACTATCCATAGATGCTGTAGGTGCCTAGAAGCTGCTATGTCCTTGCCAAAACTTTTCTTTCTCCTATTACTCTAGATTTGGGGCTTTCTGAAAGTTTACTAGTGCCAGCCAGGTTGTCTCCAAATAACTATGACTTAATTTCTATACTCCCTCCTTATTCTCATTTAAAAGTGAAACTGTTGCTTAGGAGGATGTATAAAATTCATGTACTTCATACACTCAGTAGTCAATTTTTTGTCTCTATCAATGAATGTTCCCTGTTCTCCCCTTACTCCACATTCATCTACTTATGGCCAGTGTCAAACTGAGGTAACCAGTGTATTCTAGTGGGTTTGATTGAATCTTAACATAAAATGACCTCTTGAGACAAAGCCCTCTTTCCATAATGAAAGACTGTATTATTTGCTTGAGTTCTTTGGTGTTGACCAGCGGAGGTAGGTCAGCAGAACTTTCTGAAACTAATTGCTTGCTTTAGTTCCACTTGATCTGTTAAGCTATAGAATAGGTGTTGTGGTCAGCTTTCTAGTTGCTGGGCAGAAAGAACCCAAGCAAAAGTGACTTGTGGAAGAATGGGTTTATTTGGCTTATGGACTCAAGGGGAGACTCCATCCTGGCAGGGAATATGATGGCATGAGCAGAGAGGTAGACATCACCTCTGCCACAGCACTGCAAACAGTGGCTGGAAGGTGTGCCAAACACTGGCAAGGGGAAGCTGGTTTATAACCCCAAAAGCCCTCCCCCAACAACATAGCTTCATTGAGGTTGTAAAATCCAAACTGCCATCAACTGAGGATCAATTACCCAGAACACATTCATTTGTTTGTGGGAGACACCTGGATCAAGCCATGACAATAGGATTGGGTTGCAGAATGATTAATTTGTCAGAGATCTGAAACATGTTTAGTGCTAGCATGCACTTATATATTGTTCATTGTATAATTGGGAATTTCTTTGTAAATATTTGGTTTTCAGGCTGGTTGGAAGGAAAATCATGCAACATTCATGAGCGAACTAAAAAATCTTCAGGCTTCTGTACTGACTACTCTTGGCCAGGCTCTAAGGTCCTCATTTGATTTGTTAAACCTCAATAGATTAATATCTGGAATAGACAATTATGGACAGGTAACAATTTTTGAGTACAGCTAATTTATTTTGGTCACTTGGGGTAAGAATTCAAATTGGGCAAAGTTACCAAGATTTCTGTTACTTTTCATCCACCAAAAGAGGCTCATATAACTTTTAAGTACATGTGTTAAAAATAATAGGAAACAGCCTGGCATGATGGCACACGCCTTTAATCCCAGCACTCAGGAGGCAGAGGTAGGGGTATCGTTGTGAGTTCAAGGTCAACCTAGAGCTACAGACTGAGTTCTAGGTCAGCCTGGGCTAGAGTGAGACACTGCCTCAAAAAATAAATGAAAAAATCAATAATAAGAAATGTGGCTAAGTGGATAGAGTGTGTGCTAGCATGTACAAAGCCTGGGTTCGATCCCCAGCACCTCATAAACTGAATGTACTGGCCCACTCCTGTAATCCCAGCACTTTGAAAGTGGAGGTGAATGGATCTAAAGTTCAAGGTAATCTTAGTACATTGTGAATTTGAGGCTAGCCTAGGATATGTGAGACCCTGTATAAGAAAAATAAAACACTGAGTTTTTTGTTGGTTCTTATACTTATTTGATTATAAAAGAATTAAAATAGCCTATCATTAAATATCTGAGAAAAATGAATTGCTAAAAATTGAACAAGACAATTGAAGAGAAACATCCTGTATTCCTAACACCCACTCCCAATCTGATGTAAAAGCTCTAGAAAGAGAGGATGGATGGTAGAAAACAGTTTATTGCTGTTAACATTGTCCCCTTCTACCCTAAAACTGTTCACTGACTCTAGAGTCACTTTCCAGAATGCAGAGCATGCCATTAGTGTCCCCAACTCCATCAGAATTATGACTCAGGTGAAGGGGTTCATGAGTGTAGATGAATCAATTGTTCTTTATCCAGGAAAAAATATTTGAGAGATTATTGGCAAGGCAAATGTAGAAGTTTAAATACAATTATATTACTGTATATAAGTCTAATGTCTTTAAATGTATTTTAGGGAAGAAACCCATTTTTTAGAACCATCTATTTTAATTACCATCACAGATGGAAACAAGTTAACAAGTACTGCTAGCATTCAAGAAGAGGTGAGATTTATTTTTTTAATTTCATTTAAATAGCAAAGAACACATAGCTATTTCTGTGGGAGGCATGTATTTCCAACAAAGAATTAAGTTTGGACAAATTTTCTATTTTGGCAATCCCTGAGAGAATGCTTAGTTCTTTGGAGTTAATTCATTCTTTGTTTTACATGGCTTGATAGGATGACCCTTTTCACATTTTGCCTTATCAGCTTCATCTTCCTTTGAATTCTCCTCTTCCCGGAAGTGAATTAATCAAAGAACCTTTTCATTGGGATCAAAGTTTATTTGCCTTGGTGTTGCGTTTGCCTGGAGTGGCTTCTACTGAACCATAGCAACTAGGGAGTGTACCAACTGATGAATCAGCCATCACACAGATGTGTGAAGTCGCAGGAGGTACTGACAGTATTGCATGTCCCTTAGAGAAGAATGTAGGTTAGGGGACTATAGTTCTCCTTAAATGCCATATCTACATTTTACTTGTTTTCCTTCCAAATTATTTAACCTTATGTCTGAAGGTCATCATTGCTATCACATTCCTGCCAATGTAGTTATGATTATTTCAACTTATATTTTAGGGCTCAAATGCTTATATCATGAAATAGAATTTTATTTGCTCAAACGTGCTTTTCTTTCTGTTCTAGGTCACTCCTACTGTGTCAGAACACAAAGAATGTTGAATCAATGTTTAGAATCTCTAGTTCAGAAAGTACAGAGTGGTGTAGTTATTAATTTTGAAAAAACAGGAACAGATCCACTTCCTGTTGGAGAAGGTACAATAATAACTATTTTTAGTAATAACTTTTTTCTTTCTTACTTTATACTGTTAGCTTCCATAATTATAGACCATAAACCATTATGATTCCTTCCCTACTCTTCCTCATATCTCTTCCCCCTATCAATTATTCTGTGTTTTGTTTTGGTGTCATCATCTTTTTCTCCCATTATGTGTATATATTAGTGTATATATTATCAGGTATTTCAAAGTCATATATATATATATATATAGTAAGAATCTCATTCTAGCCCAGGCTGGTCTGGAACTTACATTGTAGCCACAGGCTGGCTTTGGCAGACTCATGGCAGTCTTTCTACCTCTTTGTTTCGGGTGCTGAGACTAAAGACCACTGTTGTAGTCAGCATTCTCGTTGCTGCTCAGAAAGAACCCAACCAAAAGTGGCTTGTGGAGGATTGTGTTTATTTTGGCTTGTGGACTTGAGGGGAGACTCCATGATGGCAGGGAAAACAATGGCATGAGCAGAGGGTGGACATCACCTCTGCCACAGCACCGGAAACAGCAGCAGGAAGGTGTGCCAAACATTGGCAAGGGGAAGCTGGCTTTTAACCCCCATAAGCCCACCCCCAGCAACACAGCTCCAACAAGTTTCTAATACCCAAACTATCATTAGCTGGTGATCGTGATACGGGTTGCTGCTAATTAATAGTAAGCAACACGGGTAGAGAGAGAGAGAGAGAGAGAGAGAGAGTTTTGGAATCCTCCCTTCCCCCTCCTCCTACTCCGAGTTCTTGTCCTCTAATGCCAAAGAATTGTACACAGGGACAGAATTAAATTTTAACTACACATTTATTCTAATTTAGTAGATCAGGAAAAGGGGAGTTGGATGGGGAAATTGGATGTGGGAAGTCATAAAGTTTTCTTGCCACCAGTGTGGGGAAAACACGTGTCAGAGAGTTCACAGAGCTTTTACTATTTAGTTAGATAAACAGCCCAAGAAAAGATAACAGAAAAGCTCCCTTTATGAAAAAGAGAGGTTCATGAGAGAAAGGTCTGGAGCCTGCCCCCTACCCCAGCGGGGTAGGGGTACAGGCCTTACCTCACTGAGGCCTGGGTCAGCAGTCCTTCTACTCCATTGCCATGTGGGAAAAGAGGGCCCACTTCCTCTAGGGAAGCTAGTTTTAAGTCCTCCCCAGGTCAGTTAGAGGGACAGCTGATTGGTTCATATATGACCAATCAGTTTTAGTACCTAGGTTGTAGCTCTAACTAGACACCTCCCATTCAAGGGGAGGAGCTGGAAGGGGAGGAGTGGTCCCTACAAATACTATACCTGACTGTCACAATCGGGCATTCAGACCACATTCATTTGTGAGGGACACCTAGATGAAACCATGACAGTCCGTTCCTGGCCCCCCAAAACTAATAATCATATATGATCTAATATATAATGCATTAAGCTCAACTCCATAAGTGCCCATGGTTTTTCTTTCAACTGAGCCATAAGACCAAAAAGCAAACCCATAATAGCTCAGAACATTCACACTGCAAAAGATAGCATTGGTCATGCCAAAAACAGATTGAACCAATACAAGTTTTAAAACAAGCAGGGCAACATAAAACTCTATCTCAAAGTAAGATAATTATTTTTTAACATTTTTATTTATGTATTTGACAGAGAGAGTGAGAGAAAGGGGGAGAGGCAGATTTAGAGAGAGACAATGAACACACCAGGGCCTCCAGCCACTGCAAAGGAACTCCAGACACATGCATCACGTTTTGCATCAGGCTTTATGTTGGCACTTGGGAATTGAACTCAGGGCCTCTGCAATACAGGCAAATGCTTTAACAGCTAAACCATCTCTGCAGCCCCAAGTCTGATAATTCTAACCAGTAATAAGTCTCTTGGTGTTCTGATTCTGCCCCTTCTGCTCAGCTCAGCTATTCACAGTCAGAGAAAACTTCAACCGGAACAGGCAGCTCTCCTTGGCAGCCATCCCATAGTCCTGGAATTTCACTGGGTCTCCACTGCAAACCACAGTTCATCCTCACAGCTCCATCAGGTCTCCATGCAAACAATCCAACACACCTGCTTCATACTGCCCATGACCAAAACCATTTTGCAAATCCAATGTCCCTCTCTTCCTGCATTTGTTATAAAACATAGTACCAGGTGGGCTACCAACTTGTTAACCCAGGGGGAATAAAGCTAACTTTGAAGATCAGGAAACCATCAACATTCAAGCCCCTTTTTTTCACAAGAGTCTGCATTCTTCCTGTTGTTCCAATGCAGACCACCTGGCCCAATCTCAATGGTTGTGATCTCTCAAACAATTGCAAGTGAACAAGCAGCAGTTTCAGCCCAGAGATTTCATTTCTTTCTGTGCCATCTCCATCTGCTCACACCAGTCCATTTCCATGCAAAGCAACCTGCACAAGTTCTCACGACATAGCGAGGCAGAATGCAGCAAGCCTCTGACACGAACTGCTTCTGACACAGTCTTGAAAATGTTCTTTCTCACCCTCATAAGCCAAACCTCACAGCCCATAGTTCTTGCTGCATTAAGTTCTTTAAACTGACCAGAATGGTCCATCAAGCTGTACTTACAGCACTGCAAGGTGTTTCTTAGGCTGAGGGTTCAAATCCTTCCACATTCCTCTTTCAAATCACTTCCAAAAGGCCAAAAGTCACAGAGTCAAGGTTCTAGCAGCTACGATAGATCTCACTCTCTGGTACAGACTTGAGGGGAAGTTCCATGACAACAAGAAAATGATGGCATGAACAGAGACTGGACATCACCTCCTGGCCAACAACAAGTGGACCACAGCAACAGAAAAGTGTGCCAAACACTGTCAAGGGAAGCTGGCTTATAACCTCCATAATCCCGCCCCCAACAACACACTTCCAACAAGATTCCAATTCCAAAACTTCCATCAGCTGGGGATCAAGCATTCAGAACACATACATTTGTGGGGGCCACCTGGATCAAACCATGACAGCCACCATGCTCGGCTAGTGATAAAGTTCTTAACCTTAGTCTTTGCCTAGAAGGATGATCGGAGAATGAGAAGATATTCAATAAGCGGTAGTAGAACATTCATGTCCCACATGTATTTTAGCCATTAAAAACCCCATGCAACTACTGTATCATTGCCCATATATTTGTGTCACATGGCTAAATTCTAGAAACTTTAATTTCACATCAATTTTCCTAAGAAAAGTCCTCCCTTTTGGGACCCATCTTATGTGTACTGACATCAATCTTAGGATGACACTGATTCATTCTCCTCTTTGCTCACAAAATATCTGGGCACCCACTCTAGTGTAGTACTTGAGTGGTGATGTGCTTTGCTGCTTGTGAGCACCAGATATAATACTAAAAGTTCCTGGATAAACATTCACAGTTGTTTGCTGCAGAGTGTAATTAATTTCAACTATCTTTATGAAATCTTAATTACACTTTGCAGCAAACGACTGTGAATATTTATCCAGGAACTTTTAGTATTCTATGTTGTCCTACACTGGTATTTGCCTGGTCACTCTTTAACAGCAGAATGTTTCTCTTCCAATGAGATTTTATAGGAAGTTTGTTATCTAAAACTACATAAAAGCAGAGCTAGTTTTGGATAGGAAAGTTAACACACAGTGAATCTCTAGGTGGTTTGTCAAGTGGATGTTTGTGAATGGATTTCAAAGGGATTAGAGGAACTAAGTTACACCATAGTAACATGTTGCAAGAGTTTTTTAGATTTCTGTTCTGTTGTTGCTTCTTATGTCTATTAATGTATTTGCATGCACATATACCACATACACACATACACAGAAAGACGTATATTTCCTTACATTATTACCATGGTCATTGATTTAATTCCCTTGGCCAAGCAGAATGCTACATGTTTTTGTCTGAAACAGTTATCTGTGGTTCTTCACGTGTTTTCCTTTTTAGTTCCTTGATCCCTTTGAGAAAAATGTTCAAAAATATAGAGTCCTTTTCCATAAAAAAGAATAGACCATACATATACTATTTTATGTGTAGCTTTAGGAGTTTCTTTGACTCCTAAGTTAAAATTTTCTTCCATTAAAAAGACTAAGCCTCACAGTGGATATGAATCAGTCATAGTCAGGAAGGGCTTGTCATACTGCTAGCAATTAACTTCCCAGTGCATAATTTTGTGAACAGGGAAATTTCACAGGGAAATATTAGTAGGATTTTATGTCATGTAAACAGTACAAATTTTTTAGCTCTAGTTCCTCTTTTCCAGAGTTCTTAGCCATTCAGATTCTGATTGAAGCAAAGAACACTTTGCTCAGAAAGATGGACACCCCCAGTATTGTAAGCTAACTTCATAGATATCCTCCAATGCCATTATATGTTTTCCCTAAAGCTCAGTGAACCCTGATCAAATAGTAATTACTCATTTAAAGTAGTGCTGAAAATAATTAAAACTTGTCTTTCACAAATGCAAGTAGGTCTAACAAATCATATTACAAAGGGTTATGTTTGTTTGGTAGATGAGGCAAAAGAATTATAAAGTAGATTAAATAATGAAAATGCATTCATGCCACATTACTAAGCAGCATTATACAGTGGCCAAATTACATGGGTTTTTAATGATGTATGAGGAAAATAGGGTAAATTAGCTCACAATAATAACCTTGAGGCATTTCCTTTGTGTTTGACACCCTCCAACTACATACATAAATTGGATCCCCCAGGACGTATGCCTTCTATCTTCACATGGATTTGGATAGTTTAGTTTTGCCTTTGTGGTCATTGGCTCTAACTCCTTAGTAGATTTTTTTTTTTCAAAAAGAAAAAGTCTTTTTTTTTTATTTTATTGAACATGGAAGAAATATACCAAATGGAATTTGTGGTCTCTTGTCAGGTTCCAAAAACTGTTAAAATATACTAGGGAAAATGATTTCATTTGCCTAATTTGGTAACTGAATTCCTGAAAAATAACCATAGTGTTTGGGTGCATTTTATTTTTGTGCCCAGGTCTCATAAATTTTAAAGCTAGTTTAATGATAGTTTTCCACATACATCCATATTCTCATAGTAGGTTAAGGATAGTGGAAGATGTTGGATTAGAAGGGGTGGATTAAATGAAATTTACCTCTAGAGAGAACATTTAGAAATCTTAGTACTGGGCTGGGAAGATGGCTTAGTGGATGAAGTACCATGCAACTCTGAATACTGAGTTCTTATCACAAGACCCCACAGAAAGGCCTGAAGCTGTGTCATTTACACACACAAACACACACACACACACATACACCAAATAAAAAGTTTTTTAAAAATGATGGGCTGGAGAGATGGCTCAGCGGTTAAGGTACTTGCCTCCAGTGCCTAAGGCCCTGGGTTCAATTCCCCAGGACCCACATAAGCCAGACCCACAAGGTGATGGCACTGGTGCTCTCTCTCTCTCTCTCTCTCTCTCTCTCTCTCTCTCTCTGTATCTCTCTGCTTGAAAATGAATAAATAAAATATTTTTAAAAAATGAAATCTTAGTAATATGGTCATGCTTTTCCTTGTTTTGTGTTTATACTTTACCTATAACTGTAAAAAAATTATAAGAAGATAAACAGCTTAAGAAGAAACTCATGTCTGTCTTTTGTTTCATTTTTTTAGATGGACTTATGGATTTGTGTCAGCCAAGCAATTCATTTGTTGCTCCACCATGGCATAGCTGTCATAAACTCATTTATGTTAGACCTAATTCCAAAACTGGTGTTCCTATTGGACATTGGCCAATTCCAGAATCTTTTTGGCCAGAACAAAATTTGCCATCACTAGTAAGTATCATAAAATGAGAAAGTCTGAATTTTTAATATGATAACAATAAAGCTTTTATATTTTATATTTTATATTTGATGGTTGTAAGCTGTGCTGCAGGCAAGCAGGTGCTCCCTTTTTGGTTTCTAGCTTATACTGGAAGTGTATACCTTGTGTCTTAAAGCAAAGGAAGAGGACTTCTTGTGTGACAATTTTCAGTCTTTCTTTCAGTTGCCTTTGTCCCTTGCATAGTAAAAGCATTGTTATTCTCTGTGTCATAATGTGTGGCGTGGTTTTCACTTCAGAGCTCTGACTTGATTTACATGATTTCTAAAAAGCACTGGTGAGGCTGGGAATATAGTTCAGCAGTAGGGTGCTTGTCTAGCATGCACAGAACCCCATGTTCCATCCCTAGTACTGTTTAAATGGCATGGTATCTGGGTCCGTGGGTTACTTAGGGGGTTGCAGCGCGCATCAACTCCCCGTTCACCCACGGGAGCTGGGTGAGCAGAGGCTTGGAATAGCCGTGAGCCGAACGAGAGATGAGACTCTCGGGAGACTGCGGCAGTGGGCAGATCTCATTTTATTGGTAGATTGCAGCTGTTTTTATAGAGAAAAGTCAGAGGTAGAAGCA